>OU426853.1:1160072-1260072 GCA_911387685.1 Dolichovespula media | reverse complement strand
GAATCGAGTATTAACACACCGATAAGACAATAAAGACCATAAAGATATAAAAAATATCGTAGCGACAGATTAAATCTTTCGTAACGTGTTAAGTGATCTTATGTTTAAAAGACATATCACTAAGGATGATGATACAGACACTTGATTATGATAAAAATTGCGAGACCGCGATAATTCGACTATATTCCGTAATATATCAAGATGATCATCGTATATATAAAAATATATATATATATACATATACATATATGTGTGTGTGTGTGTGTGTGTGTGTGTATTATATATGACCCAGTGATTAGTGATCTGTTATTTGAGATATCAAAATACCAAAGGATGTTTCTCGGCAGACGCTGTTCTTAAAATTCTTAACAATTACATAATGGAATTATTTTCTTCGAGAATAAATATACTTACGTACTTTTATTTAAAAAAGAAAAAAAAAGAAAAATAATAACAATAATAATAATAATTTTTTATAAATAATTAAAATCCAAATGCTTTAAAATATATGTATATTTCAAAAAACGAAAAATATACGACTTGATAAAAGATCACTATCATAATGATCGTCTCCTCTCCCCCCCCCCCACACACACTATCTTGGATTAATACCAATAATTTTCTCCGCCCACGTACTTACACAGATGATAATCAAAATACATATTCGAATCTTTGAAATTTGCGCGTAAAATAATAATGCACGCTAATATTATACATACATACTCTGGGAAACTTGTTTTTTTTTCTTTTTTTTTCCTTTCTCTTTTCTTTTCTTTACATAGCAGCCTGTGTGACAAATGTGTCACGTACAATCAAATACGTCGGTAAAAATAAGTAAAAACTTTTCATTCTCCTCGTTTTGTTTCTCAACAAATATGAATCAATATATATATACATATACATATACGCATACATATATACATACATACATACATATATATATATATATATATATATATATATATATATATATATATATATTATATATATAGATGCAAGACGATCGTAAAATCTACAAAATTACTGGCGATACGCAAATACGTTTAGTGAAAAAATTCGCGTGCTGCAATATTAATATTATTAAAGTTGCAATTATTTACGGAAGCACAGACTTCTCTCTTCGTTTCCAAACGCTATAATTATTTCTTGTATATTTTTTTTATCTTTCTTTCTTTCTTTCTTCTCTTTTCTTTTCTTTTTTTTCACTTTTATTTTCTTTCAGTTGAGGAAACGAATCGAATTCAATAAGGAATTCGTTTTATTCGAAGAGTACGCAATTTTAAGTGCTTTGCTGCTGATTTATTTATTTATTTATTCATATATTTATCATTTTCTTTTCATTCTCTTTTCTCTCTTCTTGCGGTGTGGTGGGAGACATAGAAAATATATATATAAAATTTTATTCGAAGCGTTCGACGACACTTATTTGATATCCATTAACGTAAAAAAGACGAGTTCATCAGGTATTTGCTACATATTTGTACAGTTGTTTTCTTTTCTTTTTTTTGTCTTATTTTTCTTTTCTTTTATAATATATATATATATATATATATATATATATATATATATATATATATAAACACACGCACGCACATAGACACAAACACAAACATACATACATACATACACACACACACACACACACACACACATATATATATATATATTATTTATATCGCTCGAAAATATCATGAGGAATATTTTCTTTAAAACGTTAACGCCGCGCGCACTTTTGGCATATATTCAAATAAGTAATTACAATTGTAAAACGCATCGCAATATTAAAAGTTCCATTTAGATAATTACGCTGATGTGTGTAAAGTCAAATCAAATCAATCTCTCCCCGTTTTTCTCCATTCGCTCTATTATATGTATATATGTATATATATACCGCAAATATATTGAAAATATATTTGTGATATTTATGTTGCACGATCTATGTATGTATGCATGTATGTATGTATGTATGTATGTATATGTATTGGCTTTCTACAGAGTCGTTTGACTGGGCGTTATGGGATACGAGACTATCAATATCTTCACGAGAATAGTTTTTTTACTTTCATATACGCAAATACGAGATATCGAATCACGCTAAAAAAAAAGGAAAAAAAACAAAAAAGGAGAAAAAAATTGATTATAAAGAACGGGAGGGAGGCGGGGTCGGGGGCGGAAAGAAAAATATTAAACATTCGAAAGAGTAAGACAATTTTTGCTCAGTTTCGTCATTGTCGAAACAATGTGTTAAAAAGACAAGTTCGATGAAACGGAGATTTGATGATGATGGTCGCGGGAGATAGAGAAACGATTTCTTCTTTCTTTCTTTCTTTCTTTTCTTTTTCCTTGTTTTTTTACATATTCTCCAAAGTACGAATATTTTCATTATTTGCATTTACATATTATATGTACAATTATATACTCTAACTCTCTTTATTTCTCTTTCATTCATTCATTTTCTCTTTCTCTCGATTTTTTGTTGCGTTGGGTATATCTGAGTATACGTATATAGAAAAAGTAAGAAAGAAAAAAAAATTAAAAACAAACCATGAGAACATATATATATGTATGTATGTATGTATGTATACGTATATGTACATGTATATTGTATATTGTGTTTGTATATATAAGGAGTAATTTGAAAAATTCGAGACATTCTTTTTCTTGTCGCTTTAAGATGGGTCTTAGTTTATGAATGAAATTTGTACAACTAAAAAAAAAAAATAAAATAAAATAACATAAAAGAGCAATAAAGTCGCGAATTTTTCAAATCTTCCTAATATATACATACTTGCATACATACACACATATATACACATACGTATAACTTAATCGCAAAATCTATCCAAAGTAAATATAAAAGCCTCAATGGAAGTGCGAAAGGGATTTTCTCTTTTGCATAATACATTAAAATATTTCATTCTCTATCCTTCTTGATATAATAAAAAAAAAATATGTTCTCTCTCTCTCTCTCTCTCTCTTTCTCTCCTTAACTAAGTACAAGTATTCCATGTTATCTCATTCTCTATTTTGCCGCCACAACTCATATAATTAGATGTCAATATATCTAACGCAACATAGCTCTCGAATATCGTATTCCAATATAAATGATTGCAACTCGTACATCTCTCTCTTTCTCTCTCTCTCTCTCATTCTCTCTCTCCCCCCTTCTCTCTCTCTCTCTCTCTCTCTCTCTCTTGTGCCAAATATTCTATTATTAATGCGAAGAAGAATTTTGATTGATTTGTACTGTTTTCTTATAGTAAACAATCATCGTTTCGATAATGTTTAACAAAAATTAATACAACGGACAAAAACTTGCACATCTTTAAGACTTGTTTGTTCGGTTTTTTCATTTTTTTTTTTTTTTTTTTTTTTTTAGTATCTATTATTGGAAATAGTCAATCAGAATGATCGATCGTAGAAGACGTTTCGAAAGAAGAAGACGAAGAAGAAAAAAAAAAGTAAAAAATTGCGTTGCCTCGGTGATATAACTTTTCAATAATTTCAAGTTGCACCAATTAAACGATATTTAAATCCCGATTTTACAAATATATAGAAAAAAACCGCTCATTTGAGAGCTCAAAAGAGAGTATAGTAGATCGTAACAATTTTTTTCTTTATAATTTTCTTCAAGGATGTATTCGTTGCTAATATTGAACAGAAGAAAAGGAAAGAAAAAAAAAGAAAAAAAATCAATCAAAATGATCGTAGGAGATGATAGAAAAATCGCGTCGCTTATGATGACGCGTTTTAATATCGTCAAATTTGCAACGTTAAAGAGTCCAAATATACGAACGTCGAAAAAAAAGAGACACTTGATTACTTGAGCTTAAAAGAAAGTATGACGTTGATAATAATTTTTTGTTTGTTCTCCGTAAGATTTTATTTCAATCATGTGTTGAATTACTGACATTAATACGATCGAATCCTCTTATAATGTGCCATGCGAGTAGCAAATGCATAACAGTGAAAGCGAATCCGCTTATGATAGAGACTATATTATTTCTTTTAAGCTTCACCTATTATCGAAGGTTGCCTGTTGTGCTGTTATTATTATCCAAGTATATACGTCCTTATATCGTGAATGAAAAATATTTCTAATTTTGTAAAAACTCTATATAAATATAAATATACATATCATATACATATGCATATGCATATGCATATGCATATACATATATATATATATATATATATATATATATATATATATGAGCTGATGAATATGAAAGGTTTATCCAAATCAAAAATGAAAAAATAAAAATTAATTTATTACGTAATTTTGTATGGAAAAGATCTAATTATACGAATTACACAATAAACTAATCTTTTTTTACATTTTTGACTTAACCCCCCCCCCCCCACACACAGTTTCATATGAATCGCCGGCTCATATATATATGTATATATATATTTTTTTTTGTTTTAATTTTTTTCGTGCAAAATTTTTCATTCGAATTATTTTATTCAATTTTAAGATTGTTAATAAATCTGGAGAATAATTAAAAAAAAAAGCAAAGATAAAAAACGAAAAAAGAACAGAGGAGAAAAAAAGAATAAATTGCACAGTTAAACTGTCCTAGCGATTTTTTTTATAACGATTTGTTAGATAATCTCTAAACACTGTATGTAACGCGCTCATAAATATGCATATATTATTATGGTAATCTGTTTATACAACTTCGCACACTTATATAAACAAAATGAGCTGTTCGTAATTACGTAAAACAAAAACAAACAAAAAAAAAAATATATATATATATATATACCTCACCATATTATTTATTAAAATACTCAATTAATCATACGTTTACCCGTTTTGAAATACATCAACGCGTATTTCTCATAATTTTTAACAAAAAGTTAATATTATTGAGTTCACATAGAGATATTACATACAGTGCATATATAAATATATGGAATATACAATTTTTTTTTTCTTATTTTTTTAATGAAAAATGCAACAAATCAATAAAAACAAATTTATCATGTTTTTAAGCTGTACGCGTTTGATTGATTTTTTTTTGTATTTTTTCTTCCTGATAATAATCGAATTATTATTTTATAAGCGATTAACGTAAAAACTGATCGATAAAAAACATTTTGCGACGGCAACAAATATAGAACATTACAAACAATATATATATATATATATATATATATATATATACATATATGCGCGTGTGTATATATATATAATACTTTAAAATGTGGACCAGTCACATAAAGGATGAAATAGATGATAGTATTATTAAAAGTAATCACAAAATGGTAATAATAATGATAATAATAATAATGATAATAATAATAATAATAATAATAATAATAATAATAACATTAATGTAACAACTATGAGAAGATGGAGAGATGAAAATAATGAGAGGAGGAAAAAAATAATAATAACATTATAAAATCATAATAATAACGAGGATAAAAATTATAAGCAATGATAATAAAGGTTGATTATATCAACGTAATGCGCAATCTGTTCATTACACAATATGTATATACGATAAAGCGTGCAAAATCAATCGTCACTGTTAGTGTGAATAGAACTACATACTTACACGTATTGTGTTGTCTACCACCTACCCTTCACAAGGGCTCTTCTATATTATCTATATAAATCTAATTCATTAACCGTGCTATTATGATTGTTCATTGAACGTAAGATTTTTTTTTATTATTATTATTATTATCCGTACGATTGCGCTTGGAGGGAGAGAATGATATGCATTTTGGCTCGGTCTCTTTAAATTGTTATATCACTTTTTTTTGTAATTAAATTATTTGACTCACTATCTAGCACACATTCTCTTTAAGGAAAAAAAAAAAAGAAAAAATAGAGTCAATCGTACTGGCGAATCATGAAAATATTTATAACCTAATCTAGAATATTATAATAAAATTCAATGTTTAAAATACGAAGGATGATATCTCTTAGGATGATTAAACAAATTTAACATTAGCGTATTATCATAATTTTTAAGTTGCCAGCCTTTTGATATTATTTTTTTGTATTTTTGTTTGTTTGTTTTTTTTTGTAATTATTTTTTCTGTTTTTAAAAATTCAATATTACGTCGAATGACGATCGTAATATCACATGTCATTGATTCTATGGGAAAATGCTATAGAAAAAAAAAGAAAAAAAAACTACCAATTACTACACAAACCCGAAGTTTTGATGCGATGTACATATTTGTAATGCCAGCTAATGAAATGCAAATCAATAACAAATTGGTCCAAATGAAATGATGGAAAAAAAAACAATGCGTAACACTGAACGACCCATCAAACGACTCATGGTTATCAATGATCGCTTTGATAATTTTTTATATGATTCTCTGTGCGATTTATATTCAGGATTTAATTCAGGACTTTTAAGATTATCCGTTGAGGTATTCGGCAAGTAAATATCATGCAATAGCACAAAATTTGCGTGCTCTAAATTCAACAAGAAATATTCGTTCTTTCTTTCTTTTTTTTTCCCCTTCACTTTCGTCTGTATCAAAGATATAAAGCACGCATTACGTACATACTTTGATCTAACTAATTATACCGAAGCGCTCTTATTGATTTCTTCTTTTCGTTCGAACACCGTCCAAAAAACTCACTATGTCGTAACAAAACCATTTGAATCGAAGTGTAACAGAAGTTAATCGATACACGTATTTTTTTTTTTTAATCATTCTTCATCGTTCCGTCTGTACCTATCCTTTCTTTCTTTCTTTCTTTCTTTCTCTCTCTCTCTCTCTCTTTCTCTCTCTCTCTCTCTCTCTCTCTCTCTCTTTCTCTCTCACTTCTAACGTTAGTTCTTCATCGCGTTGCTGCTTATTAGGAAGAAAATTTGAAGGCAACAACAAAGCAGAGTGCAGTTAATGTTGCACTATTATAACAGGGAAACGATACGCAGAAATATCCACCCATAGACTAACACGGGTACTTTTGGCCTTAGATAAAATATCTAACTGGGCATACCCGATTATCCATCGCAGCACAATAAGTGGTTAGCATTGGACAAATCAATTAAGATCCTCCTTAATGCACATCGAGTGATAACAAGACTGGTCATTTGACCAGAACATAGGTGGGGCTAGGAAGCACCAAGCGAACCTGATCCGGGACTGGGACTATTTTGTACCGTAGTTGATACTTGATTATATGGATGATTGCTGTTGCACAAAACTGTATAAATGTTCTCCACGTTACTAAGTTTCTCAAAGAATGGAATTAAATCTAATAGTTCTGAGTCCGTCATGTCATCAAACCAGGATGTCACTGGAACCTAAAATCAAATTTTCAATTAACATCTTTTATCGTTATATACTAAAGTTTATTTTGATAGCATATAAATTATTATTCACCGCATTGTCAGGATGAAAGATATAGCTGGCAGGGCTGTTATCGACAATAATAATTTGTTGTAGATCTCTTCCCAGCTTATTTAAATCTTTAACATAATTTCCTCTATGAAAAACGCACGACTCTCTGAATAATCTAGCTCTAAACACTCCCCATCTGTCTAATAGATCGGCTACAGGATCAGCATACTGCAAACAGAATACGTTAAGACATTATACATTTATCTAGTAATATATTAATCTAGAACAGGTTAAAATTTTTAATCAATTTAAATGAGGAAAATCATAACTACCTTAGCTAAACTTGCTGTGAACAATACACATTCATATAGTTCTCCCATCCTCTGCAAAAATTCATCCACATAAGGCCTCTTTAAGACATACACTTGGTGTACTGTTCCATCAATTTCTACAGGAACAACAAAATCCGCATTGTTGATCGGTTTGAAAGAACTGTGCACAAGTGTCTCATCCAAATCGATCACCATGCACTTTTTATGCATATCCTGGTGTCTGACAGGCGGTAAAAGATACCGTGGGGACCCAGTTCCTGGTGGCGGTGAACCCCGTCCATCTCCTTGTAGCGAACTTGTTTTGGAACTTTTCGAACTACTTCCTCGTCCTCTACCAAGACAACAAAGCAGAGAACGCAAGAGTCCACGCCCTCTTGGTTTCTTGCCACCTGTGGGACCGTTGCTGGCCGCTTCATTCTCTCGTGGTAATTGGGCTATATTTGATGATAATAAAAAGAAAAAATAATAATAATAATAATAATAATAATAATAATAATAATACCTTTACCCCACTCTAATAATCTATGATAAGAAAATCTATCGCTGTTATGTATAGTATAACTCACTTGTTTAGGAATAACTTGTTATTAGAAGCGTACACAAATGTAATATTGACAAAACAAGGAGATATTTTTCGGCCTGGAAAGCATCAACATTTGTAGAAAAAGCGAAGGCCTGTATATCGCGAAACGTAACATAATATAGGAACAGTGTTTTGATATCATTTACGTTCCTATGAATGTACGATATGAACGTTTAATGAAAATTTCATCTTTGTCATCGCACGCATACAGTAGGACGGGGACAGACATTAATGACACGAACGTTAGGAGATTCGTAAATTAAAACGGCGGCAAGGTAAGATATGGCACGGAAGAGAGAAATGAGTTGAGAGAATGAGGGGAAAGGGAGGGGGAGGAGTGAAAGAAAAGAGGGGCAACTGGTAGAGACACGGTTCGACTACGAGGCGAGGCCAGGCCAGGCGAAAACGCGGGGCGAGATGTTGGAGGAGTAGAAACGAGTGAGTAAGAGAGAGAAAGAGAGAGAGAGAGAGAATGGAGAAGGAAGGCGAACCGAGAGAGAGAGAGAGAGAGATTGACGAGTAATGGAGGCAACGTAGGAAGAGGAGTAGGAGAGGGGTACGGGAAGGAAGGAGGAGAGAGAAAGAGAGAGAGAGGAGTAAGAGGACCGAGGCAAAGTTTAGGAGAGAGAGAGAAGGTGAAGAGGAGGAGGAGGAGGAGGCGCTGTGTAGGTCCCGTAACAGGTGCAGATTCCATCCAGCATCTGGAAGAAAAATGCAGAAAAAAGGGGGTAGGATTGGGAGACCCGTAATATTTATGTTTATCCTACCTTTCTCGTTATTAAACTGGCCTAGCTCGTCATCCCGCGACACTTGGGTAATAATGGACGATGCGTCCATTTAAACATTTGCTGGGAGTCCCTCCGTGTTGCTCGATCGTGAATTCCTTGGATGCGCGCGCGGGGGGATACCACCGCCGACACACGCGCTCGCGCGCTCGCGCGCAAGCCTCGAAGGAGAGCGGCGTACGCGCGCACGATGCACGCACACGCGCTAACTCGTTTGGCCGCTCGCGACACGGCAATTCCGTTCTCCTACCACCACCACTACCACCACCACCACCGCCACCACCACTGCCGTTGCTACCGCTGCCGCCGCCGCCGTCAGTACCACCACCACTACCAGAAGCAGCAGCAACAGCAATACTACCACCACCACTATTATTGTTACTACTATTACTATCACCACCACTACCGACGACGACGACGACGACGACGACGACGAAAGATCTCCTCCCCCTCCACCGCCGCCGATCCGTCACCGTCGTCCCCAGCACCTCCCACTTCTTCTCCTTTACCGTCGTCGTCGTCGTCGTCGTCGCCGCCGCCGCCGTCGCCGTCGCCGTCGCTGTCACCACCACCACCTCCACCACCGTCGTCGTCGTAGTCGCAGACGACGACGCCACCACCACCACCACCACCACCACCACTGCGGCCGCAGCCACTGCGAAGATCAACGCGGCACGGCGGACTTGGACGCATAGGCGCGGACGCACGCACACGTTGTGCTTCTACGGCACGCGGTGTGCTACGCCGATTCCCCCTTTCGTTCGCTCTCTTCTCTCTTCTCTTCTCTTCTCTCTCTCTCTCTCTCTCTCTCTCTGTCTTTCCCTTTTCCTCTTCTGCAACGACTCTATATCTCTATCACTCTTTTTTTTTTTCTTTCCCTCGACGACTTCTTTACACTTCTCCGTACAAACACAACTTGCGAACGACTCTTGAAACTGTCCCTTTCCCTTCACCGCACACCTCTCTCTCTCTTTCTCTCTCCCTCTTTCCTTATTCTTTTTATTTTCCCTCACCTCTTCTACACTTTTCTTTATAACAACAACACGACGACGACATCAACAACAACAACAACAGCAATAATAATAATACTCTCAATTCGTAAACCGACGAATTGACACCGATCTACTATCGTGCCAAGTGCTCGTTAAAAATCCCTTTTGACGTTCCGCCTTCATTTTACAATATATATGTACGTAAGAGAGACATTCGCGCCCATCGTTTACCTTTTTACTACTCTACCATTATTACCACACCATCATCGTCATCATCGCTACTACCACCACCACCACTACTACTACACCACTACCTATCCACTAAACCACTACACTACTACTACTACTTTACTACTACTACTACTACTACTACACTACTACTATACTCGCGGAAAAAAAACCGGGCACGCGCTCGCGCGCGCACACTCCACTCTACAGCGCGCCTTTTTTTTACGCGCCACACCTATCTCCCCGGTGACGATTCATTGTGATTCCATTCGCATATCTCTTTCTCTTTTTTACTCTTTCCCTCTCTCTCTCTTTTTTCTGTCTCTCCGTCTCTCTCTCTTTCGCTCTCTCTCTTTACCAACTATATTCTTTTCGCATATGTCTCTTCGAACCGTTAAAAAAACAACGATCGGAAAAGTCAAGAAGAACGAGCTACGCAAGCGGTTTACTTTGATCGCGATCGTTGAAAACAGTAGTACTCTTTCGTAACCATCAAGTCGATCGAACGTATTTTGTACTTTGAAATTCGCAAAGAGAAAATAAAAAAAATAAATAGAAAGAGCTCGCAAACGGAGTACGAACTATGACAACAAAAAAAAAGAAACTATGGGGGGGGACTTGGCACAGCTAACTCCGACGTTCAATGTATCCACGAGAACTCGCGTATTCACCGTGTTCCGTCGTATCTCCGCTTTCATCGTCCCTGTCCTCTACTCCTCTCCGCAACACCCTCACGTACCGTTTCTCACTCACTCTCTCTCTCTCTTTCTTTCTTTCTCTCTATCTCGTTCACGGTATTACGCTCCTTTGGCTTCGGCTTACGAATTCACTCACTGAACGCCGCGCCTCCTTGCGGCTTGTAAGGCAAACGATAACCTTGATCGCAGGCTCATGTTGGTGCAAACTCGAAATCGAGAGCTATCACTGGAATTAGAATCGTAAAGCCAAGTCGACATCGTCATTCATACACACGTATATATATATATGTGTGTGTGCGTGTGTGTACGGTATATGGATATATGTATAGGTCTCATTCCGATCTCTTTTGCGCGTTACACGCGGCCTTCGCTAAAGCTCCGTTCGTCCTTAACAGTATTTTGAAATTTTCTCGAACACACGACGTTCGATAACACCTTTGATTCACGTAGTTACACAATGGCGGTGCACTCGTCTCGGCCGAAAAAAATGCACGTATCTATCTATGCTTTTTTGTATTTTTTTTTTTTTCATTCGTACTCACATTTTCGAAATTTCTTGGGATTGTGTACGTTCGGCAATGTCATTTTATTGTTAACTTTTTATAGGTTAAACTATTTACCACCATTGAGTTTAGGTTAAATTGAATTTCGACATTTTGAATTGCGAAGAAAAATAATGTCTAGCAGGATCCATTGGATTCATTAAAAATTCAAATTGAGAATTAAATTTACTTTCAGGTATGACAGGAGGATAAATATATATATATATATATATATATATATATATATATATATATATATATATGTAACGTAATATAAAACGCTGATGTTTATTTTGTAATCGGTTTTAGATAAGATCGAGTTATCGTGATGATTAATTTCTTTTTATTGACGATCTTTTTTCTTTTTTTAACATTTAGATACGTTACATGAATAGCATCGATCAGATTTTGTGGAGGGGGAGGGAACAAACAAAAAAGAAAAAGAAATTAATACAATCCACATACATTTACTATAGGTTATCTTGAATTTCAAATATATTACATGGTATGTAACATTTATTACAATGATCATAATATATTATCGAATCTCTTGATAATTATATCATTATCAATGTGATAAAATGAAAGACAAATATAAGTTGTTTCCAGGTAAAACGTTTAAATTTAAATGAAAGAAAAATATTTTTTCTCCTTCCTTTCATGGATCTTTATATGTATATATACATATATATAACAGACATAAGAAATAAATTTCATCCAAGAGTCCATTTTATAATATTTCCGGCATATTTATTAAATCCTAATATATATACTTATATGTCCCCTTGTGAACACGTAACATTGACTCTCATAACTTTCTTTTATACATATGATAGTTCTGTTCTTTTTTGTTTTTGTTTATCTTTTCAATCAGTTTGTTGCCACATAATAAAATCAATATCATTGTATATATACATCGCAAAAGAGCATAAATATTTATTTTTTTATTTATACACATAATAAAGAAAAGTATAAAAAAAGTAATATTTATATTTGCGTGATCATTCAAAAAATTTCTCAATAAGTTTAGAATTAGAATAGAAATGCGAAATGATCGCTTGGATTCAAATCTCTAATTTCTGAAGTTAATTTATAATTATAAGAAAATCCTTTTTTTTTTCTTTTTTTTCCTATCTTTTATTTTTCTTTTTTTTTTCTTCCTCTTGTGGACGGACAAGCCCAACTTTAATTTATTACTTATTTTTCATTATCCACGTTTTCCTCGTTACTTTTCCACAGAGCATACCGGCGATAAAAATAAGTCCAACGACGGTAAGTGCCATTATTACAAAGTATTTTTTTCTAGGAGATCGATTAAGAGATGAGTACAATTCTTCTATACTATTCGGAGCAATTAACTACGAATAAAACAAATCCCATTAAAATGATTGATCATTAAGTAACGAAATGTTACAATTTTTTATAATCTAAATATATTTATAAATAATAATATGATAATAATACCTTGGCGGCATTTCTGAACATTTCCATTCTTGTTGTCAACATTTTATAACAATCTGGTTCTAAAGATTTATTCTTATCTTGTAAAACATTTTGCAGACACATGATATCTGAAAAATTCACAGTCTCTATTAAACTATATCGCTGCAATAATTCTTCTAACTTTCCTCTTATCGTTTTATCTCACTCACGTCTTCCTGCTCCTTGTGGAATGTCACTGCAATATTTGCTAACGTCTACTGCGCAAGCTTTTTGTAATAGAGGGTCAACGTTGATATCTGCTCTCGTCTGTTCTATCAAATCTGCCACCTCCAATCTACATTCCTCTCTCATAACTTTATTGCCAGCATTGAACTCCATTTTCAAACATTCCTCCACAGTGCCGGGATCATTTTCATTGTTACATATTGTTTCGATCTAAACAAATAAAGTTCACACGAATTTAATATTTGTAACATTAGAAAAAAAAAGTGAACACTATATGATTACCTCGTGTGCACACATTGTAGCTAATAACGGATTCAAGTGATAATTTAGAGCAGCTTCTCTGAGTATAATGGTCATTTGTTGCTCGCATTTTGGCAGAAGTTTGGCTTCCCTAAATTTAATTTTTAAGCATTTTGTAACTTTTCCTTCGAGTTCCTTATCAGTTGGTTCATGTATTAAAACCTATTTTACATAAAAAAAACAAAAATAAATATATACATTTCAAAAATAAGAATCTAATGTGTGTGCGTGTGTGTGTATATAAAATAAAAATATTTTACCCCTTTGCAATATCTTTCAATATCATAGATACATGCACTTTGTAATGCGGTGTTAAATCTGTAATCGGTGTTCTGTTCAATCATTCTTTTAATTACGATACTTCTACAATTATCATCGAAAGTGGAATCATCTTTATATCTTTTCAAACAGTCAAGACTTCCTGATCGATTAACGTCATGGCAAAATTGTCTCAACATTGCACGGCAAGTATTTATCAATGCAAAATCGCTCGAACTATCTTGGAACTCTTGTTTCCTTACGTTAAATAATTTTTTGTGACACAAATCGGATAATTTCGTTTTGTGTAAGGCCAAACATTCTAATACCTACATATAAAGGAATTATTTTCATTTTGTTCAATTGAAATGTTTATCGTATTGCTTGATAAATTTTTTTTTTCTAAATAGATACCCAATTATCATGAATATTACCTGTGAATTGCCTGGTTCCACTTTAAAACAATATTGTTTTATATCTTGTGCACATAAAGCATGTAACGCAGGATCAAACTGTATATTCTCTCGTTGTTGATATAACTGAGCTTTCAATTGCTGTCTACATTCTTTCGGTATACGATGTTGCGTATTTTTCATTATGTCACCTTGAACAATCGAGCTAAGACATTCTATGACTTCTGCTTTTGTTTTCGATCTACAAGAAAAATAATGATATTAATTATATTGCATACGTATACGTATACGTATTAAATATTAATAATTATTCTCAGGAATACGTTAATTACTTGGGACACCATCTTTTAACATAAGTTCTACAAGCCTCTTTAAACTTGTATGTAAATCGATAATTCTTCAATGATATTAATTGAAAATGTTCTACAGCTGCTTTACATTTATAATCAGATCGCACATCTAACTCATTTTTATGTTCTATTAAACATTCCATCATATCACCTTCGTCTTTACCATATTTAAGCACTTCCTAAAAAATTTTGATTATGATATATACATATATATATATATATATATTTGATACCAATTAGATATGCCATAATGTTTAATATCACTTAATAATACTTTAGAATTCAAAATGTATCTTTTTATATTCCATATAAAGATAAAAAAAAAAAAATTGTATATACCTCGCAATGATGTTCCATAACGTGTTGACATGCAGACGAAATTATTGGATTTAGTTCGATACGTTCAGCTTGTACTTCCGTAAAATTTCCAACTGCCAATTTGCATACTTTAGTTAAACTGTAATATAAATATATATATATATATATATTTTTATTAATAATCAATAGAAGCATGCAATGACTTTAAAAAATATCATTCGATATGATAAAATACCTATCCAAATTATCTTGAAGACATAGAATCTCCTCTCCTTTCGCAGTTTTATCGTAACAAAATGATGCCAAGTCGCTTAAACATACTTCTTCAATTTCGGGTTGTAAATCGACGTTTACCGCCCTTTGCCTCATGACCCTTCTTATTTCTTCCAAACATTCACCCTTCAACTATAAAAGGAGAAAATTTAAAAAAAAAAATAAAAAATAATAACAAAATAGATATATATATTTAATTAAGTAGAAATGATTAAAGGACATTCTTACCGTCAAATTTTTTTGATAGGCATGTCTGTATAAACATGGTAATACAAGAGGACCTCTTTCCGGATCCATTTGCGTTCCATCGTTTGCCCATGCATTTGCCGCGTGACACAAACGTATAGCATCATATTTACATGCTTTATACAATTGAGGATCCAATTTGTAATCTCTAGCTACAAAATATTGTATTTGAATCAATGCCGTTTCACAGGCCTCCGTCATTCTGGGAGTTCCAATTTGATCCGTCAGACAAGATATAACTCTGGCATCTCCGCCACGTACCTTATAAATAAAACGTATAGATTTACGATTAAAATATATTAACAAAGTTACTTAACATAATCACTGTTATATATATATATATATATATATATATATATATATATATATCATAAAAATATGGTATCATACATCTTTGCAAGCTTGATTGACAACAAGCTGACATTCTTCTCTCAAAACTGGATCTATTCTCCAATCTTCTCCGGCATCTGCCCCTTTAATTAATTGTTCTAACTGCAAATATGACGTGTAATAATATAAAAGGATATTATTATAATATTATCAGTTATATATTTACCGCTCTCTGACATTTGTTAGAAACTCTAGACTTCTTCTTTCGCGTTCTGGTATGTTCCATTAAACAATGAATTGTGGCACCGCCGACTTCAAGGCTGTTACAAAACATTGTGATATCATTGGCGCAACCATCGACTATTTCAGGAGATAATCTATAATCTTCCATTAATAATTTTCTATGATCAAACATTTCCGCCTGGCAAGATCTTTCGATTTTGGAGCCATTCTTCATAGCCGATTCGAGACAAAGCAAAATTTGTGCGAGTCTTATTTCTTTATCCTCTGATACCCCTTTTTTACAACGATTCGTTTTAATATCATCCTTACATGCTTTAACAAAACCTTTGCTGACCTTATAATCAGAGGCAATTAGTTTTTCCCTTCTTATAAGCTGTTCTTGACACTGAGCCGTCATGGAATGTTCTGTTTTATGTTGCATCAAACACTTATATACTTGACCACTTCCTGGCCTTATACTCGGACAAAATTTGATATGATCATGTATACAGGCTAAATAGAGTTGACGATCCAATTTAATATTATCAGCTTGTATTTCAGAAACACGGAGTATACGTCTTTTACATTTAACCTGTAACTGTTCGATATGTTCTTGCAGACAGGCTAAAATTTGTCCTTGCGATATGTCTCTATATTGTTGTATCCTGCCGCATTTAAACGTTTTGATATCTTCTTCGCAATCGGAAAAAAACGGTGTAATGATTCTGAAATCACTAAATGCAATCCATTCCAATCGTTGAATGTAAGCGATACATTGCAGATTTTTCACGCTTTCCCTCTTCTCCACCAAACAAGACAAGTATGCTCCCTGTACATTTCCTTTGGGAGAACAATCCAAATTATCCAACTCATTCTGATCGCACGCTTTTTCAGCCAATCTATATACATTTTGATTGTTAGTAATGTTTTTTACATAATCCCAAATTGCTTGCTGACAATCCGTGTCAATGATGGACATCTCGTTTGGCTGTGAAATTAAAATTTAATTTAATTAATGAAAAAGAAAAATGAAAACAAAAAAAGTACATAATATCCGATAATTCATTATAATCCTTACCTTCAAAGTTTGAATGCATTCCAACAGCACCAACTCATCATTTTTGTCAACGTCCTCGCAGAGTTCCTTTAAATTTATTTGACACTTTGGTAACATCAAGCTTAACAAATTGTTCTCACGTTTGTGTACAGGATTTCTTTTGATCCTATGCAAACTGTCACCGGTGGGCTTGCTAAAGACCCAACTGATTTGGGGGGAAATTTCATTTTCGTTCGTAGGTGAATTCTCGGAATAAACATTCGAGGTAAATGCGATGGAAGTAAATAGTAAAAGTTGTAGAAAAATCGTAAATAAAATATTAATAAAATATTTCGTGCGTTCCATTCTATGTGATGGTCTTCGGAGCGTAAGCGCTTGCACTTAAATTATATTTCTTTCGGTACACATTACAATGCAATCACTTTTTCACGAGAGACGTTCGAGATTTTTTCTCCCTTCTTTCCCTCACGGACCCTCTCTCAATCTCTCTCTCTCTCCCTCTCTCTTTCTCTATTAACCGTCATATAAAATCAACGTCATGAGCATTTATCTGAACTTTGCGCGTAAGAGTATTACCATAAGACCTTTTTCAACACGACGACAACGACGATGACGACGATGACGACGATGACGACGACGACGACGACGACGACGACGACGACGCAACGACGCGACGACGACGACGACGCAACGACGCAATGACGCAACGGCCGACAACAACGACACAACGACAATGACGACAATGACGACACGACGCAACGACGACACGACGACGACGACTACGACGACGACGACGACGAGGACGACGAAGACGACGACGAAGACGACGACGAGGACGACAACGATATGCTTACTACTCGAGATTCCGTCGACACGCGATGACGCGCGAAGGACGTTAACGGCGATTGGTTATCGTCCTTTGACCATATTATATCCGATCGAGGCGGGAAATTTGAACGAAAGGTACAAAAAAGTAGACGATCGAGTTCGCGAAGATTCGATGCAATACAATCGTGACGTTGTATTATAGCAATATCAATAGAAGGCGTTGGATAGTAAACGCGGCAATTATTTAAAAAAACAAGAAAAAGAAGAAACAACGCAAACAAAGCTCATTACGATGATTAAATAAAAACATAATGACAATGATAACAATAATAATAATAATAATAATAATAATAATAATAATAATAATAATAATAATAATAATAATAATAGTAATAATAATAATTATAATAATAATACGAAATGTACACGATCGAAAAGAGAGATATGCAATGACGAAAGACGAAATCAAATTATGGCGCAATTACGAAGTTTGCCGAAAGTATACGAAGACCGGTGAAACGGGTGTCGTAATACGCAAGACGACAAACCCAACCGACCAATCAACCGACCGACCAGCAGCAGGCATTAGTCGGTGTAGCCAGCCAAAGGACTACGGGAGCGGCTACGTACATACGTTATAACGTACGTACGTATGACGTAACGTTGGTAGCACTGCGTAATCACTCGCGCGTGTGTGTGCGTACGTTAGTGAGTGAGTGGTGAGTGAGTGAGTGAATGCGTGCGTGCGCTCGCGCGCGCGCGCGCATACGTGTGGTGTGTGTATGTGTGTACGTATGTATATCTCTTAGCCCCGTCGTCTGCATTAAAGGGGGGCAAGTGACAGCTCCGGGAGCTACATATATCGTTGACACTCGTGGGTGCGTAAAACGACGGCGTCGGCTTCGGGAAAGGAGAAAAGGAAGAGGAAGAGGAAGAGGAGGTGGAAAAGGAGGAGGAGGAGTCGCGTCGGATTAGAAGAGTTTTGCGAGTACAGTAAGACCACATAAAGGATTATTCATCGTTCTGAATAGAAGGGGTAGGGAGGGAGGAAGGGAGGGTGACGAGAGAGAGAGAGAGAAAAAGGGTGCAATTGAGAAAAGGAAGGGACCTAACGAGAGAGAGTGAGAGAGAGAGAGAGAGAGAGAAAGGAAAATTGGAAATATAACGGCGATAAAGTGTATAGAATCGTTCGTAGTGTTGCGGTCATTAATAAGAGGTACGTGTTGTTAAATGCGGAGAAAAGGACGCGAACGGAAGAAGAAATACGGAATGACGATCGGCGATGGCGATTCGTAATCGATGTAAGAACTTAAACGAGTTTTTCAGTGCTAAGCGTTAATCTATCTATGGATAGATAAATAGATAGATAGATACGTAGATAGAGAAAAGATTCCGCGTAAACGGAAACGCATCGAACGAACGTTTTCGTATTCCAAGCGGTGCTTCGGTTCGACGACGACGACGATCTAGATTAGGACAACGACGACAACGACGACAACGACACAACGACGACGACAACGACGACGATGACG
This sequence comes from Dolichovespula media, assembly GCA_911387685.1. NCBI lineage: Eukaryota > Metazoa > Arthropoda > Insecta > Hymenoptera > Vespidae > Dolichovespula > Dolichovespula media. The sequence goes on along the minus strand of OU426853.1, from coordinate 1,240,794 downwards.
ATGACGACGACGACGACGACGACAAAAATACTTGTATATTTATGTAGGTAGATACGTACGTATATACCTACGCTCGTATGTATTATTTATATATGTACAACGATCGACGAGGAGACGGTGGACGATGATGCTGTCGGAGAAAATGTTCTACGGCTGTTGCGTATCGATCGGTATCGTCCCGTCGAAACGACGGCGATCAACTTCGTCGTCCCTTCTTATTCGTTCAAACTCCGAGCTACGAGAGAGAACGTGTCCAGGTTCTTTTAAACGGGGATTCTTTGCGAAGTGAAAAAACATACGCAAAAAGAAACTGGAGTTGACCGAGTGAATAAAGAAAGAACGAGTGAGAGAGAGAGAGAGAGAGAGAGAGAGAGAGAGAGAGAGGAAGGAAGGGAGGAGAGAGAGAGGAGTATCAGAACCCGTGTAGTATTACTATATAAACATAACATTTGTGTGTCTCTCTCGTTCTTCTATCGTCTCTCGTGTCGCTTTCTAACGTAGGACAGGTAATCACGATTATATCATGATAGATTAAAATATCACACTTTTTGTTCATTCCTTTTTAATTAAACGATTCCGCCAAGAAAGATGAGTGTGAAATAACATAAAAAAGATCCATATATATATATATAAAAATATCTTAGAGTATATATACACACACATCAATTATACACATCGAATCTTTTTTTTCCTTCGTATCTTATTTTTTATCCTTACATCTCGATCTTTTCCTCTCTCTCAATCTCTCTGTTAACAAGAAAGCGTGCCTCATTTAAATCCTCCATCAAATCCGCTGAGAAAGCTGCGACTCTTCTTCCCTCCCTCCCTCCCTCCCTCCCTCCCACCCACCCACCCACCCACCCACCCACCCACCCACCTACCTACATATTTACCTACATATTTACCTACTTTCTCCCTTCTCCCACCCTCATCCCTCACCTCCGGCCCGCCAAAGGTTTTCATCGTCTGTCTGTTGTGATATTCGAGAACACTGGTTACAATCGTACTTAACCTCTTTTTCTTTTTCTTTTTTCTCCTCTTCTCGGCTTTTCTTGCAAGACCAGCAGATAGAATGAAACCTAGTTATTTATGCGCTTAGTTATTTATTCGCTTTTTCACCGCCCTCCGCCCTCAACGTTAACATCGTTCTCTTTACTCACGCATTTCTTTATCTTCTTCAATTTCTCAACGATTTCTCGAGGATTACAAAGTGCGATGAAGGATTGGAAGAGGGATTGTAAGTGGGGTCGGGTAGATTTAAAAGTGGTTTAAAGAACAAATTGAGTTTTAAACGAACAAATGACAATAATTTATTGTATGTGTATCTTGTAATCTCATTGGGCGACGGCTTTTTAAACGCCCCGCGCCTGTGACGTACATCAAATACAAGATTGGGAGACAAGAAAATAATTGACGCGTGGTAATAATGCTTTGGTAAAAGCGCGGCGCATTTATACGCTCGCTCGCTTACTTTGAGTATTAATGCGCGCGCGTTTCGCGCGTTTTAAGCGGCAACGAATAGAACGAGAATCAGATGGACAATCAGCAGACAGAACAGCAGACAGACAGACAGCAGCATACGTGTTATGCAATATAAGAAATATATATATATATATATATGTGTGTGTGTAAATATTATATATATGTGTGTAAATATTATATATATTTGTGTGTGTAAATATTATATATAATGTGTGTAAAAGCTTTTGTTAGTATGAAGGAAAATGGAGGATAGAAAGAGAAAGAGAGAGAGAGAGAGAGAGAGAGAAAGAAAGAGAGAGAGAGAGAGAGAGAGAGAGAGAGTGCGTTCGGGAAAGGTCCGTTCGGTAAATGACATGCACAAAGGCACACACACACATGCATATCATACATAGAAACTCGGAAGAGAAGCTCGAACGATCGGTGACGCGCGGTTCGTATTGATGAAAAGCCGAAGGGCGTAAGAGGAACGGTGGATGTATGCCGCGTTTTTTAAATTATCTACCCTTACGAGAATACACCTGTTTATATACCCCGTTATTTATATATAAACGCTTTGCGTTGACCTATCCAATCATCCCCGAATTGGTTGGTCTTTGAGAGAATGGTCGCCCATTTTTTTCTCATCCCTTCCTCTCTCTCTCTCTTTCTCTTCTATTTTCTTTCTTTTCTTTTCTTTTTTTCCCCCGATAGTCTAGCTCCCCATTTATTTTTCTTTTTTCTTACCGTCTCGCAGAAAAAGGGAAGGACGACAATAAAATAATACGTAAATAAAAGTTTCGTTAACAATGGAAATCCATCGGATTTAATTCGTTGCGAATGACGTAAGTGTGAATATCACAATTAAAAATATCGTTGTTTCTTGTTGTTATTGTTGTTGTTGTTGTTCTAGTAATAACAGCGATATCGATGAATGGTCTAATTTCGAGAAGAGTTATTGAGAAGTAAATAAAACAAGAGGGGAAGGGGTAGGGGGAGATTATTTATAACAAAAACAAATATTAAAAAGAAAAGTGTGAAATTAGCGAATTAAATGGAGATCGAAAGAGTCAACCAAATGAAACCGAATAAATTGTTGAAGTGTAACGTGGTGCGTGTTCGAGGACGTGCTTTAAGGATTTAACGATAAACAAAAAAAAATAAAAGAAGAGAAGAGAAAAGAAGAGAAAAGGAAAAAAAGAAGGAAGAAAGAAAGGAAAGGAAAGGAAAGGAAAGGGGGAAAAGAAAATTTAATATCTAAAGTATTAAATAGAGAGAAAGTGGAAGGGGACAAAAGTAGGGGGAGACAAAAGAGGATTCGGCATGTTCTTTGCCGGTGTCAAAAGTTGGCTCGAAACATTGGGCGGGGTGGTGGTGGTGGTGGTGTTGGTGAAGGAGGAAGAAGAGGAGAAGAAGAAGAAAAAGGAGGAAGAAGAAGAGGGAAAAAGGGAAAAAGAAGTGGCAAAGGAGGAGAAGGAGGAAAGAGCGAGGGAAGAGGTGAATGTGAAGGTGGTTAAAAAGGTGGTGCTAGTGTTGAACGAGGAGCTGGAGGTGGTGCTGAAGGAGGAAGAGAAGGAGGTGGTGGTGAAGGAGGAGGAGGAAGAGGTATGGAAGCTGAAACCGGTCGAGCGTCGTCTCATCACCAGGGGCTGCAGCTCACCCTGCCATCCCCGGGAATCTCCGGATTGGACGTCGTGAGAGCTCTGCACCAGGTATTTTTTGGGTTTTTTTTTGGTTCTGTTCTTTTCTTTTTTTTTCTCTTTCTTTCTTTCTTTTTCTTGGTTAATTTTTTTCGTCCTTTCTATGGATAACAGTTTTTTTTTTCTTCTTCTTTTTTCTCTGTAAAACTATTGTATTATCTTTCGTTATAAATCGCATATGCATTTGTAAACATGGAGCTCTCCGTCAAGTATTTCTTTTTCTTTTTTTTTCTCTTCTTTTCTTCGAACAATATTTTTTTCTTGTATATATATATATAACTATTATCTTTCATTATAATCGTATATGTATTTTTAACACGAAACCAATTCGGAATTCAGTAAACGTGATGGGGTTATGGTACTTTCCACTCTCTCTCTCTCTCTCTCTCTCTCTCTCTCTCTCTCTCTCTCTCTCTCTCTCTCTCTCTCTCTCTCTCGCTTTCGTGTTAAAGATAATTATAACTTATCGTTTCCCGGCAATTAAGCAATCGTGCTCCTATTCGTCGATGGAACTAAAGTAATTCGCTTTTTCCGGCCAATAGCGTGCCAATAACATTCTCACCACTCGCGGGACTCCTCGTCCTGCAAGATTGACTTTGATTGTCCCGTTATGTAGTTAAGATATCATTTTTCTTTCTTTTTGTTTTTTTTTTTTTTTACATGGACGATTACCAATCCCGATCGGATATTCCCACGAATTTCATTTGCGCGGAGAAAATGTGAGCGTCCGTGAATGAAAAAGTCTCGTTAGAAATAAGAGTTTCTATGCGAAATTAGTTATCTCATATTTAGATTGCAAATGTTTGAATTGATTCAAACGATTTTTATCATAAAACGGATGTTAGAGGTTTTTGGTAAAAGTTAGGAGATTTTGAAAACTATTTATGAAAGTAGATGTTCTTAATGGATTATTATTATTATTATTTTTATTATTTTTATCATCATCATCATCATCATCATAATTATAACATATTAATAGCATTTGTTCTTCTGTTATTCTTCTTCTTTTTCTTTTTCTTCTTCTTCTTCTTCTTATTATTATTATTATTATGGATATGTTTACTCGGTTACCAAAGTGTCCGGTCCTCTAAGGTACTTGTGTGAACAAACCCAACACAAAGAAGTCTTGTGAAACATTATAAACAAACTGTGCGATGAGAAGTGCGACTGTTGTTAATTAAAGTGGAAATTAAATAAATGAATATATGTGCATAAATATTTATAAAAAATGAAAAATTAAACAAAATAATAAAAAGATTATTATTATTATTATTATTATTATTATTATTATTATTATTATTACTACTACTACTATTACTACTACTACTACTACTACTACTATTACTACTACTACTACTACTACTACTACTACTACTACTATTACTACTACTACTACTACTACTACTACTACTACTACTACCACCACTACTATTACTACTACTATTACTACTACTATAATAATAATAATTATTATTATTAAAAGTACTATTTCCCCTTAGAATTATATCGTCACATAGGTTTCACCCACATATTTCTCCGTACAAATCTCTTACTCCGTGTCAGAGATTCCAAAACTTCTTTTTTGTGCTCGTGGTACCATCTATATCTTTTGAAAGAGGGAGGAAAGATCCTTCCCTTCTTCTTCCTCCAGATTTAATGAGACATCGTATGAAACAAATATCGTTTCGATATTTCTAAGCTTTATCGAATGAAACGATAATTAATAAAAAGATGAGTCCTTAACGTGAATGGTATAAAAATTTTGATCGTCTCGATAATTCGATCGTCGTACTATTATCCTGAATTTTTTATCTCCTATTTTTTTTTTTTTTTAATGAAATGAAATGAAATGAATGGTAAGAGTCGAGGATTTCCGCTTTCGAGAGTTATTTAATTAACAATATATATATATATATATATATATATATATATATATATATATATATATATCTTTGTCTCTCTGTCTCTGTCTCTCTCCCCTTTTTTTTCTTTTTTATTCTATAAGTAAAGAAACGTAAGAGAAATACTCGGAGTAAATTAGAGGATGGTTAATGGACGAATCACGACTTAACAGCGAGTTAATGTTCGTCTCTGAGAGGATTCTATATTTTTCTTAATCCCAAATGATCTTGGGGCCTCCTGCTATTTCGAAAGTTTTAAGGTTTAGCGTATTTCAGTACTATGCGTTTAATGGTCGCAGATAATGACGGGTAATATATATATATATATATATATATATATATATATATATATATATATATATATATATATATATAAATTTGAGATTCGAGTCTCTTTGAGCAAATAGTTTTACTGGTATGAAAGTAAATACTGACGACGACGACGACGACGAGGACTGATCGGCCAACCGAACATTAGTGACACACACGGGCGAATTAAATCGCAAAAAGATAATCAACGAACACCGGTGCGAAATGTTTCCCCTGAATTAATACCAGGACCTTAACCCCCCTTCGTTCCGCTCGTTTATTACCTACCATTAATTAATTCTCGGTAAATAATCTTCCTGTGGCATGTACGTACGTATGTATACATAATACGGCAACGAACACGATCCTTATCGTTACGTATTAACTTTCCTATTTTCTTTTTATACTTTTTTCTTTTCTTTTTTTAAATAATAGACGATTAGAGTTTGTGTATGTGTGTGTATATATATATTTATATGGAGTAGAGATTATATCTTCTCATATTTTTTTTAATTTTTTTTCTGTTTACTTTTTTGTTCATTCGTTCGTGGCAAATAATCAGTCGATAAATTCATTTTATTCCTTTTTCGTATTTCTTTGTCTACGTTTTAATTTGTTTATGTCGATCAATCTCGAAATTCTATTAATTCTCTGGGATCGAGATTTTTTTTTTTTTTCAGGAAATTAGAAACTCTCAGTCTCTCAATCTTGTATACGTTTTTCTTTTTTAATTTACACACGTAGACGCACTCATCTGGGTGTATTATTTGAAGGATCATATTACATTAGGGAGATAAAAATTAAAGAGATTAAATATTGTATAGTCAATTGAAATAAAAATGTTGTTGTTATGGTTGGTCGTGGTTTTGAAAACAAAAGAAAAACAAAGAAAAAGAGAGAAAGAAAGAAAAGTGAAAGGAAAGCGAGGAATTCGAACCGATGGAAATTGAAATGTTTTTTAATCTTAGGAGAGTCGACATCGTTCGAGATTGTTCAACGACATTTTTTAAACGGGTCATGCGGAATACGAATCGTACGTTTCTCTCGTTAATTATAAACAAATGACGTACAAGAAGTAAATTCGCATGATCGATAGAGAGGAAAATTTCTTTCTTTTTTTCTTCTTCTTCTCGCGCTTCTCGCTTTGCTCTTATTCCAAAGAAGGAACGACATTGTCAATAACGTCTACCGAGTTGCGAAACAAGTTTATCTACGCTTTATAACGTAAGAGAGTACCCTTGAAATCTCTTGATGTTCGATTGCTTCCAATTGCTTTTAAAGCGAAGCCCCGCGCGAGACCGAGAGAAAGAAAATCTGTTGTTCAGTGGTTGAGAAGATCGTTTTCATAGAGAAAAAAAATAGAATCACGTTAAGGTCGTATAGTAAATCCTTCAGACAAAATTTACCAAAGTTGGGGGATACATGTGTGCGTGCGTGCGTGCGTGTGTGTGCGCGTGTGTAGAAAATAATAGATAATTTCATGTAAATAAGAATTAATATAATCGCATTAACAGTGTGTATTGGAATGTATCAATAAGTAATAAAGAAATTTGTTAATATTTTTTTTTTTTAATATAGATATGATGTAATAATATAGGGGATCGGGTTAGCTAATGAATCAGATCGAAATTCGCAATATTTTATATCTGAATAAATGATGTAATATTAGTGTATAGAATTGGATTAGCCAATAAGTAATATAGAAATTTGTAATGCTTCTTCGTGTCTGAATAAATGATGACAATGGTATTACAGATTGGATTCGCCGATAAATATCGAAGTTTTCAATATCTCAAATCGAAATAAATGATATAATAATATTGGTAGGATAAATCGATGGTCGAATAAATAACGTCGAATTTTTTGAATGAAATATAAATTCGGTCTTGATGTTCGATTGATATATAAAAAATACTGTAAAATATATTACGTGCCGAGCAACTTAATACATACACACGAAAACGTCGTAATTCAGATTTATGATTTTATTTCTATTGAAAATTCCGTTCAAGTGGATAGATTAGAAAGGGCGGGTGGGGTGGTGGGGGTGAGGCGGGGGGAATAATTACCGTTGGAAAATTTAGCAGATAGTATATTATAATCCGAGTACAATACCATATTATATCAAATTACGTTATTATTTATTCGAATATTAAATACTGTTAGGATGTGCTGTACTGTTATATTGCAAATTGCGACATTATATTATATTATCGGCCAACCCAATACCATACTCCCAATAACAATACCATCATATATCAACTATGGTATCATTTATTTACATATAAATTGGAATCAATGATTTTTCATTTTCGATCTTATTAACAATACGGAATAAAAGTCTTGGAACATTATTTATTGTTTTTTTCCATACAAAAATATACATACATATATATATATATATATATTTATATATACATAAACATATATAATACACACACACACATATATATATATACATATGTAATACACACACATATATATATATTAACATTAATTTTCTCCAATTAAACTAAAGAACAATTGTAATGAATCATAGACGGTTATATCACTGCGATCCGCGTTGGATTCATCGCGCGAGGAACTTCGTCGTTTGAAGGAAAGTGTCGGTGAATTTTCCGAGGAGAAATACGTAGAGGTGGTCGAAAGATTGGCCCTTGAGAACCACGTCCTAAGGCGTAGGATCCTCAGCCGAAGTACCGACTTTTCCAACGATGCTTCTACGAGTCCGCGACCGACGCCGCCGCCTCCGCCGCCACCTCAGCCTCCACCGACTCAGCTTCCGCCGCCGCCCCAGCAGCAGCCGCAGTCGCAGCAGTCTCGTTTCGTTCCACTTCAAATAGAAGAAGGAGACCCTACCGAGTGAGTTTCGTAAGACTCTGTGCTAATTGACTAATTACTCGATCTTCCAACTCCCCATTCCTCGCTGTTTGATACGAATTTTCTACGAGATATTTTCTTCATCTTTTCTTCTCTTCTCTTCTCTTCTCTTCTCTTCTCTTCTCTTCTCTTCTCTTCTCTTCTCTTCTCTGCTCTGCTCGTTTCTTTTCTTTCCTTTTTCTTTTCTTTTCTTTTCCTTTCTTTTTTTTTTTTATTTTCTACGAAAACGTTTTGTAACGATCCTGCTTTTTTCAATCTTTCATGAACTACGATATAAAATCAATCAACAAAACGTTTATACCACGTTCGTTTTTAAGCTTGTAGTTTTTAAAACTAAACTAACTTGTAGTTTTTAAAACTAAACTAACTTGTAGTTTTTAAAACTAAAAGAAAAAAAAGAAAGAGAGGGGGAGAGAGAGAGAGAGAGAGAGAGAAATAAAAAAGAAAGAAAATTGGTCTAACCAAGTCTCGAAAAAGTGCAATTGGTTTTTGGTATCGTCTAGGACTTTTTGCCCATCGGGTATATATAGATTATACAGATTATTATATGCAGTATATTTTTGAATTTGACCTTTCACTTAACCTTTTTTTTATCGTGTATGGTAATTAATAAACGCAAATTAGATTTATGGAACTTCTGTCAATTACAAATTTCATATTTAAAATTATGGAATTTTTTTCCTCTCTTTCTTTTTTTTGTGTTTTTTTTTTCTTTTTAACAATGCATATATTGATTTTCGTCAGTGTAATAAATCAGAGTAAAAATAGGTTATACACAATCAATCGATATCCATAAATGTGGTTAAAAGTATTTAAAAAAAAATTTCTGGTTCACTTAAGCAATTACTTTTTCAACGAATATTATATTACTTTTCTCGAACGATAAAAAAGAAAGAAAGAAATAACGTAAAAAAACAAAAAGGAAAAGAAACGAACAAAAACAAAACGATTAATATTTACGAGGAACTACAAATTATTCTATTTCTTTACGAGGCACCACCGATTATTTTATCTTTGTACTGTCTTTTTTTTTCTTAATCGTTTATTTTCTTTTATTCTTTCCTCTCTTTTTCTTCTTCTTCCTTCTTCTCCTCTTCTTCTTCTTATCGATAACACGTTTAACGATATACTCGTAAGCTCGTTAACGTGCAACCGACTGGAAGCTGGAAGCGTAGCCTTATTTACGAGTTTTGCGTTGGAAGCTATACCGAAAGGAGCCGTCGACGAAGCCATATGTAGTTTAAAAACATCGTTGAGTCGATTCACGCTCACGAAATAGTCAATTTCATTATTGCTATCCCCTTTTAAAAGTAAACTCTCGAAACGCACGTTTTCTTATAGGCGTAGAAACGTAAAAAAAAGAAAGAAAACAATTTTCTGTTCGTTTCCTCTTTCCTCGTACATTTTCCTTACGAAGCGCACGTTATCCTAGAGAATGTCGGAGGTGCTTCGTAAAATTAAAAATATTAGGGAAAAAGAGTAGGGAGAAGAATGTTTATAAATAGTTTTCGTCCTGTCTGACTCACAACGGCGTGATGCGTTGTACGTCGTACGTCGTACGTGCGTTCTTACAGGGCATCATCGTCGTCGTTGTCGGCGGATACGGCCAGCGCCACGATGGAAGCGTCAGGGAATAAGGTTGTCGTCGTCGAGGAGACGGCAGAGACGATCAGAACGAGTGGGAGCCGGCGAAGTACCGGTGGCTCGAGTCCGGAAACTGAAGCTCGTGGTATATCGGTGTTTCGCCGTGTTCGACGTGATTTTCCGTCATTGTCCACGGAGACGCCGTTCGAACAAGAAGATAATCGACAGGACCGACAACGACAACAGCATACCTCGGAGGATGGTGCACTGTCTAGATGTATCCTCCCGAGTCTGGACGAGACCGTTGCCGGTGCCGTAGTATCGGTGTTCTCTGAGGAAAATAAAGAGGAGGACGTTCGCGAGGACATACAGGACGATGATGTCCAGGACGATAACGAGGGTTCTGTCGTTGTTGATCGTCTTGATATACCGGAGAAAGATAGTGAGGATTTGAGTCTTAGGTCTGTTTCCGACGGTGACAATTCCGTATTCAGTGACAATCCTGAACCTCAATCGCCGCCACAGCAAAGACCCATTCAACAAGCACAACAACGGCAACACCAACATCAACATCAGCAGCAACAGCAACAGCATAGGCAACAGAGTCAGTCGGGTGAACAAGGGAAATTAAACGATCAATCCGAAAATGATTCGGAGGAGCTCGATGACATCGAGCTTATATTTACGACCGATGATACCTGCAGGGATCTAGGACTCCAAGAGGATCTCGTTTCCATCACGGAAACCGATGCCTGGCAACAACCAAGTCCGGCCGGTCAACCGGTCCTCCTGAAATATACCAAATCCGCTGAGGGTGAATCTCTCGTTTGCAACGGTGATAAGACCAGTTCCGTCGAGGAGGCGGTCTCATCTCAAAGCTCCAGTATCGATCGCGAGGAGAGCGTCGATCGATTCGACGAGAGCTCCAGTACCAGGCTTAACAAGATGTGGTCTCAATGTTCCGTACTCGTTGAAACTGACATCAGTAAATGTGGCGTACTAGAGGAACCTGAACATTCCGCTAGGCATGCAACTAGGAGGAACACTTTGGCTGCACCTCCGACAGCTTACAGGTAATTAAATATTTTTTTTTTTTTAATTATTACTTCGGATCGTCCAGAAAGTTGGATCATGTCACTGGTATATTAATATCCATAGAAAAAAAAAAAATAACTTGATACACGCGTTTATTCGAACTTTCATTCGTCCAAGTCAGATATATATATACTTCTTTGCTCTGATGTACTAATTTTGTTTAGAATTCTTTGCCAAAAGAAAAAAAAAAGACAAAAATAAACGAATATTAAAGTTTACAATAGTAAGTGATAATTACTTGTCTCTTAAAAACCAGATGCCATGTTTCATATTTACATCATTCTTTCGAACTACACCCATTACTCTTCCTACCCGTTCTATCTTACTACTTCAGAAAATAGGCCTTCGTTTTAGTGCTTGCATACATTATATATACACACACATACACACGTACATACATATGTATATGTATATGTATATGTATATGTATATGTATATACAGGCGAACGTAATTAGTCACTTACCGATCGTAAAGTGTTCTCGGTCGTTTTGAAGAGGCTTTGTTTTTACGTACCAGTGGATGGTAATGGTGCCAACGGTAGTACTCCAACATAGGTAGCCAGATAAAGTATATTTAAAACGAACTCTCTTTCTGTTTGCGGCATAAGTGGCGTAAGTTTTGACTTCGTAGATAACAATCATTGGCGTAATAACCTTATGAAAATCTATCGAATCTCTATCCGGTATTCGAACAATATGTCAGGGTCAACGTAACAATGCATTTCGTAATGCAGGAGGTATATGATAATTATTTGTGGTGTATAAGAGTTTTACCCATCGTTGCTTAACGTATGATACGTTTTTACACGTACATACGAGCGTTGATATAAAGAGCAAAAATAACTTTGCGACATAACCCATATACAAGTAGATAATACATTATAGATCGAGTCAGTATTACATCGTGTTATTAGATTTTCCTTACACAATGATCTCGTTTATAGATACCAACCTTGATTCTGTCTTTATATAACGATATAATCACCACCACCACCACCATTATTATTATTATTGTTGTTGTTGTTGTTATATTTATATTTTTATTATTTTTATCATCATCATCATCATCATTATTTTTTATTTTCTCAATTATGAAAAAATATATAATTGGAAAATTGTCAGAAATCATTGACGTTGATTGCACGTACGATAATTGCAGGCCAATAATACATCGAGAAGCATTGGCTGTTAACCGAAGAAAAAATTCAGCACCTCTTCGTCCAGTAATGGATCGTAGTGGTGGTGCCAAACGCGAGTCAGGAGCACAAACCGACATTTCGGCCCTCCCGGCGCAATGGCGTTCGGAAAGCTATCTCGCACACAAAGTGGCTCACACGTTTACAACGCTTCCAAGTAAATTCGCTTTGCCGGCTGGTGTACCCGGAAGGCTCAGGCTGTCTGACAAGACACGCGAGGCAAGGCGAGTTTTACTCTCGGACATCAGTTTCACCAGCATGGTTCCAGAATTGTCAAGAAGCGCCGATCATCTCTGTCACGATCCGCATGCGCAGGTAAAAGGGGAAAGAAGAAAAAAGTATTTAAAAAAAAAAAAGAAAATAACGAAAATGAAAAAATCCCGGAGAAGTAAAAAAAACAAAACAGAAAAATTCTTTTCGCGAAAGAGGAGAGAAATCGTTTTTACGTACGGCCTCGGGTTTTTAGCTTTTTTTTGGGGAGATCGTTTTCGAGGAACTCGTTCGAAGTTATTACGCAAAAGAAAGATAACCCTGACACGCGTTTGCTCGGTGTCGTAAGCCTGGTGGTAATAGAGAGTAGATGCGGCGGCGGCGGTGTACGCGAAACAGGCGGCAGTAGTCGGCGTAATAACAGCTTGATTAATTCAACGTGTGCTGGTAATATGTACGCACAATGATGCTCGTTGTGTGTGCATCAAGAAGGCCACGAACGAACGGAGCACTAACGCGAGGTTTGCTTTACATCTATGAACACGTACTCACGATCTCTCACTCCCTCCATTTCTCTCTCCTCCCCCCCTCTCTCTCTCGCCTTTATCTATCTTACTTTGACCTATGTAAGCCTTAGATGATGACTAATTGCACCGTATGCACCGTAACTTCGACTTACGATCTCCTCTTTCCCCCTCCCCTCCCCCTTTACCTTCTACCCGCGGATGTATTTACGTTCATGTCCACGCTTATATCCGCGTCCATAAAAGAACGTGAGAAAAATTAACCGGAGTCGTGTGTTTTGCGGCTGCCTTCGGGTCTCTCTTGATGCCCCGGATGCGAGAATAATACAAGCTTAGGATTACAAGAACTTAACGAGTCATGAATCGTTTAAATGACAAACGTCATCGGGACGTCCGAATGATTTGTCTTCTTTAACTTTAATCCATTCATGGTGGTACTCGTTATTATGCTCGATCAACGATTAGTAATATCGATCGTACAAAACTTGTCTCTCTCTTTTTTTTTTCTTGTATTGATCTTCTTGGTAATCGTACAATGTCAGGATATCGATTAAAAACTGATTTACCTGTTTGGTAATCCTAAGCTATAGAATATCAAATATGTGTGAGTGTGTGTGTGTATTTCACTAAAGGGCCGCGTTTGTGTCTGATTGTCTCTAGAAAGATATTTACGCGTTCCAGACTTGTTTAGGATCTCGCGGCTGTGGACACCGTACACCGGAAGTAAATCGTCGGGAATCGTTAGGATCACCGGCAGGCGGCTATTGGCCACGTTGTAATCCAGGAACGGCTTTACCAAGTCCTTGCGATTGTCGTCTCTCGGCCGATCTTTATTCCTCGAGATATCGAGGTTCCCTGAGCTCTATACCATCGCCGGGATTAGAAGTTGTGAGTGGCCCACCAAGGAGACACTCTTGGAGAGCAACGGCAGCCTCTTTCGATACATGGAGAGTTCCCGTTGCCACTTCTACGCCCAGACCCACCTGGTCCTCCATGCCATCCTCTCCCACTCATGTTCACCCACCTGCTACGTCCTCGAGATCCTCGAAGAATGTACCAAAGAGAACACGCTCGAAAGTCACTTTTCAAGGTAAAAACAAAGAAAAAGAAAAGAAAAGAAAAGGAAAAAGAACAGATACAGAGGCGAGAAGGGATCGATATCGCCAGTTACATTTACATCCTATCGCTCTTGCTACTCCGCCCGTCGTACAATATTTTTTTTTTCCGTTTCGTTTTGTTTTCAATACATGCATCTACGCATGCATCTCTAACATTTACGAAACATTTATAAAAAAAAGAAATAATATTTTTAATATGTACACAGACATAATATTCTTGAAATAATAAAAGGGTTGATATTAAATGCGTTACAGGCAAGGGATAATTTGAGGTACGCGTTGATCGCGTGATTTGTTTGAAACTTTATCGCTGCAAGTTCTCTTTATTGATCCTAAAAAAAAAAAAAAAAAACAAAAAGAAAGATGGGAGGATTACATTGGAACAAGTTCGTTCGTTTCTACGTTCCAGAGTGCCCAATGACGCGTGGCAGTTTACCTAACTTGCGCTCAGACATAGTAGGCGCCGGTGACAATAGCGGAGACTCAACGGAATCGCTGATAGACGAGGCAGAGGATTATTTGCGTCGCAGTATCGATTCGATGCTTACTATTTCGAGTACCAGCGCTGGTACGGATTATTGGAACAACAGACAAACGGCGGCCAGACGAAGGAGAACTCGTAGGCACTCCGAACCTGATCTTGCACGCGAGTGGATTCCCCCTCAGGATGCGAGACCGTATCTGCCAAAGGTGAATGACCTCTTTTAATAAATAAAAAAGAAAAAAAAGGATATAAAAGGACAAAGAACATAACTATCCCGAAAATAAGTGCCGACGAATGAAATTTGGTATTCGTAAAATTGTTGATTTTATTAATACAATGTACAGGTCGTAGGGAACTCTAAAGATTATTTTTTAAAGGTCAATCAATCAATCGATCAATCGATAAATTTTTTTTCGAGACATTTCAGGCCAATTGCTTTCCATTCTTCCTTTCCTCAGATTTTAAAATTACTTAAACCTAAGAAATTTTTGTCCATCTAGGAATATTCTCGACCTACCTTCATTTGTTTGTTATATAATAATAATTAGACGTACAATATATGTATATATGTACATATGTATATATATATATAATATTATAATATGAATATTTATATATATTTTTTTTTCGATAGATACCAAGAGATCTGAAGTTAGATCATCTTGTAAAAGTAATCTCACCGGAAGGGAGAGTACTTCAAGGACGTGTACGATACGTTGGTCCTGTTCCTGGCCGAGAGGATTCTCACGTGGGTGTTGAATTACCGAACGTTAATGGTTCCTCCGATGGCACTTTTCATGGTAGAAGATTTTTCGATTGGTAAGTCATTATTATTATTATTATTATTATTATTATTATTATTTATTCTTATGCACATAATGTACACACTTACACATATTATATTTTTCACACGACTGTACCGACGTTGTGGAAGAAGCATTTTTTATTGTATTTTATTTCATTTTTATTTATTTATTTTTTTTTCTAATTAACAAATACAACAATTACAAAATAGTATGTAGAAATTAATAGAAATTTCAAAATTATACAGATTAAGATGCACAGATGCTCTTCGATTTGTTTATTTTCGTTATATTTGTATAGAATATTAAAGAAAAATAAAATAGGAAAAAATAAAAAGGAATTGGAAAAGAAAATTCGTGGACGCAAGTCGGTTAAATTTTACTTATCGAACGGTCGAAGGAGGCAAAAGTCGTCGATATTCGATCAGAATAAATGTTAGTCCTTAGTTAGAAAAAAAAATAAAAATAAGTCCTACCTATTGGTCCGGCTATTTAATTTTCGTAATTGCATGATGTTTTTGAGGTAATGGGCCGTAGTACGAGCTGCGTGACAAAAGCAATTCCGTTCGTGATAAATCCTCGCGATACCTCCTTCAACGGGCCTCGCCTTGTACATATATATATACTCGCTCTCTCTCTCTCTCTCTCTCTCTCTCTCTCTCTCTCTCTCTTTTCTCGCCCTCTCTCTTATCTTGCCTCTCTTCGTCTTGTCGTTACTTTACTCGCTTGAGTTGAACGTGCATATGCATACACAAATGCAATGGCGTATCCATGTTTTTTAATTTTAAAGTAATATCGATATCGTGAATTTTTCTTTTTTCTTTTTTTTTAACGAAATATCAAAAATACGAGATTCAGATAATATTGTAAGAATATATTCTATTTTTATTCATTCATTCATATATTTGGTCTTTTATTTATTTTCATATTTGCGATATTAACAAATACGTAGTTAATTAATTCTTTTCTCTAATTTTATTAGATCGAAGTATCCAAACGCATTCATTGATATTCAATAATCGGTTAATTTTGTTTGTTTTTTTTTTTTTGTTTAAGATAACTGACAATCATTTAATTAATCGTTCTATGAACTATATGTGTCCGGTCTCTTTATTTATAGTTAACGATAAGTTAATGATTTAGTCGATTCGAGATATATAATTATATATATATATATATAATTCGAGATATATATATATATATATATATATATATATATATATATATATATATATATATATATATAGAGAGAGAGAATTATGGCAAGAAGAAGAACTATCGTCGATTAGAGGGATATAATGTCTTGTAAAATTGCAGGAAGTTTGTCGCGTGAATCGTTGTCGTGAGAAATGTCTCGTGCAGAGGCACACAGGAGCTTATACGAAAATCACTCGAGAAGCGACGACGATGTTCGCGTGACCATCATCGACGTCCCTGAAAGTGCGCCTCCTCAGATTTTGATCTCGAGTTAGAACATATATATACACACATACACGATCGATCGAGCCCATTCTCTGTCTGTCTGTCTCTGTCTACCTTTCTAAACGATAAAATAGAAATTTTTCTGACGACAGCACATTTGATACATAAATATAATATTTCATATTTAATTGTTCATCCATTTGAATATTCTTTAAGCAAATATTCGTAAAGATTATTACGATGTTGTATTTTTCTTCTTTTTTTTTTTTTTTTTTAAATTTTCTAATCACCATAAAGAGTCGGCGAAAAGTTTTCCATGCGATTTTAAAAATTGATTACTCCCTTTTGTCCAAGACTTTGGAGGCCACTTCAGAGGCCATTTTTTTTCCTTTCTTTTCCTTTTTCCTTTCCGTTTCTCTTTTTCTTTTTTTGTAAATATTGTAAAACAACAAGCGTTGTATGAACTCAGCTTGTAAAACTACAAATGTTTAATGGCAAGCATGGAAAAGTCACTCGAGGTAGAGTAATCGAGTTTTAAAAATCGTTTAGAAAGTTTTGACCCGTCTAGAAACTTTTGGCTGTCAACCACCAATCAGGTACCCAACTCAACTCAACTCAAACCACCCACCCACCCACCCATTCAGTCTGTATTAATTTCGATATTTCTGATCGATCCCATGTAAACCCATTTTTTTTCTTTTTTTTTTCTATTTACAGTGAACCTGACCGTGCGATCTTCGTGCCGTTCAAAAAGGTGGTCTTGGCTTGGTGCACTGCCTGACCCGATGCATCATCTACTTCCAAAGTAACGCCGAGAATTTTGCTCTCGCAATATACAATGTAAATTTGGATACGGCGGTATGTATGTATGTATGTATACCACACATAAAGTTTCGCTATGACTTTTAATGATACGTTAGCTGTGGGTATCGTCTCTCTCTAAAACGTTAAACATATATTTCTTCCAACGATTTTCGTAAGTTAGCAAAAAGAATGCGAAATGTTAATTGATTATTTTTCTTTCTCTTTTTCTTTATCTTTTCATTTACGTGTACGAGAAAAGAAAGAGAGAAGAAAGAGTCAAAAACGAAACAAAACAAAAAAATTAAACCAGAGAACGAGACAGTTTAAAAGAAAAAAAAAAAAGAAAATAAATATTGTTGACCGGTATTTATTCATTTGACGTTCATTTTCGAAAATTTATCTTAAGAGTTTAATTGAAATTATCATTGAACGAAAAATGGGATCTATGATTAAAAAAAAAAAAAAAAACAACAAAAAATTGACATATCGTTTCGTTGATGATTATTAAACATAAATATTCAATTTTTAGAGATGGTGCCAGAAAATAAGAAAACCTATATATATATATATATATATATATATATATAAATGAATTACATATTTGCAGAAGAAAATCACAATTAGACGTGCGTACGCAAAGCCTACGATAATGTATCTATATTTATATATATATACACACAAACATATACGCGCACGTGCATATATTTTTAAAAAAAGGACTCTCTCTCTATATTATATATACATATATATATATGTATACAATATAGTTAACAATAATAGTGTAAAAATGGGAAAGAGATATTTCGAAGAGGCTACATGTGTATTATTATTTAATGGAAGCTCGATTCGATTGTGCTTTTATTTTATTTTATTTTATTTTATTATTTTCTTTTTTTAGATGTAAGTAAGTCTCTTGTACAAATAAGCTATATATACCTTATATATACACACATATATTTAACATATACATTTATTGTCTACTCGCAAAAAAAAAGAATAAGTAACTATAGTTACTGATTATGTCAGTTTACGACAGGAAAAAATTGCATGCGATGAATTCCTTTGTAGAGACCGATAATTACGGCAAATTATGTGTATGTTTGTTTGTATGTATGTATGTATGTACGTACGTATGTATGTACGTACGTATACGCGTATCTTCCAGGTAATATTTTGAAAAAATATGTGTCAGTCGATCTTCTTCAAATGTCACGAAAAAAAAAGATAAAACAAACAAAAAACAAAAAAAAAACAAGAACAAAACAAAGAAAAAAAAATGCTCGATTTTAAATGACTGACACAAGAATTATATTGCAATCATTCGAAGAACAGTGATATTTTAGATAATATTTTAGATAGCATTGAGGAAAAAAAGAAAAAAAGGAAAGAAAAAATAAAAAGAAAAAAGAAAAAGAAACGGTTTATCGTTTGGATTTTGGAAAGGTGTAAAGAAAGAAAAAAGAATCATAATAATGATAATAATAACAATAATGATAAAATATCGTAATATTCTATTTAGACACCGAAGATATGATAGATGAAAAACACACACACACACACACATATATATATATATATATATATACACATATACATATATGATATAATATATTATGATGATGATAATCTGCCGTTTAAATTTCGATCTCCAGGAAGAAGTTCTTTTCCCAAAATGGAATTGTGCGTTCGTGCTGTGAAAGAAATAGAATTTCATATACCGGTGCAGTAACACGGAACAAATATTGTCGATCAAAATAAAATAATAGATAATTAGATATATGTGTATGTAGCTCGTAAAAATAACTTCGCGAGCCATTTTCTCTCTCTTTTTATGCATAATATTATCGATAAATAATAATAATATATCACGTACCTGTATCATTGACAATTATTACGTTTTAATGTGCTATTTATACGCGAATTGTGTGGATTGGATTAAAAACACGTGTTTGTAGAGATATTCGATAATACAGGATATACCACGGAAAAGTTTTTAGACGGGGCGAGTCAAATAGATCTTGGGTTAAATTAAAAAAAAATCAATTACTACACTTTTCTCAGATCTATTAGGATAATATTCGTTTCTTCTTTCTTTTTTTTTTTTTGAAATTTTCAAATCGTAAAACTACGAGAAAGAGTGATCGATATTACGAAATTTTGTCTGAAAAATTTTGCCCCGCCGAGAAACTTTCGGGCGACCTTGTAGGCACATAACACACATAAGTCGTAATATGTTAGGTAATATTTCATTTTTTGTCTTTTTTTTTTCAACTCGATGTGACGATTTCTTTTTGTCTTTTCTTTTTTTTTTTAATTTTCGTTTATTTATTTCTTTCATTCCTTTTTTTCTTTTCTTCTTTTTTCTTTCTTTCAATCTTTGTTCTTTTTTTTTTATGGCATCACGACCGTCGAAGGTGCCCCACGAAGAATAGCAAAAAACAAATATGCATTACAATTGAAAAATAATGATCCTTGCGAGATAGCCTGTACCTGTATATATTAAACATTGTCTATTAAGAAGAAACGCGCCAAGTGTGACGTAAGCGCTTTTTTTTTATTACACTCCAGGCGAGTTTAGAAAAGATTGCTAGGTGTGTCGAGAGAAAGAAACTGCAATTTCTACGTCAATGAAATTAGAAAGAAGAAAGTTTCACCATTTTTATTTCTTTTAGTCGGATATATATACAGATATACATGTATATGTACAAAAGGGTGGGTCAAAAGTTTCTAAGTGGACCAAAAGTTTCAAGGTGATTTTAAAGATCAATTACTCTTTTTCGAGGCCTTTTTAGCTAATCTTTCAATTTCGGTCTACTTTACTAGTTCGAACTTGTAGTTTTACAATATGCAAAAGAAAGAAAGAAAATATATATATATATATTTAACCTACAAAATCTCGAAAAATAGTAATTGATTTTTAAAATCACCTGGAAACTTTCAGCCTAGAAACTTTCATGGCACATTCTATATATGTACACACAATACACACACACATTTTTTTTTCAGTATCATTAGGTATCAACACGAACGATAGTTAAAAGAACGTGTACATACATACACGTGTACATTCATACGTACATACATAAATAAACACGTACATACACATAGATAAAAAGAAAGACATATACAGAGAGAGAGAGAGAGAGAGAGAGAGAGAGAGAGAGAGAGGACATTTTTTCGTGTTATTAACTTTATTTGATCAATCCAACTACGAATATCCGCAATCTTGCGAGTTCGCGCAACGGCGGCCGAAACAATTTTCGTCGAAACATAAAGACACAAGTGATATATTTCGCGTGACTCCAGGTAAATTTAGTTATGCTTTATTACATGAGATACGATCTTCTGTTCACACGTGTACACACACACACACACACTTACCACACATACATATACGTACACACACGTACACACATATATATAAGCTATTAGCTTGAAAACTAAACTCGAATCTGTGATAAAAGATTTTCGCCTGAAAGTTTTCAATAGTTTTCACGAAAAGAGAAATAAAAATTAATCATCGACGCGTGGTCTCTGTTGATTTAAACATTTTCAAAATATTTCATTTTTAACAGTGCACACGCATGAACACGGAGACACACGCGTAACGCATCATTAGTATTATTAGATTATTTAACGAGAGAATGACGTTTATGGCATTGTTTTTTTTTTTATAACAGAACAAAGAGCCTCAATATCATTCATTTTTGAACCCAGACGTCTCGATCGATGGTAGTTCTCGATAGTTATCGAAAGTTCTCGCTCACTGACGATCTTGAATTATTTTTCTTTTCTTTCGATTGATTTAATTAATTCTATTATAACTGAGTTAATAACACAGACACACCAAGCAATACTTGACGATAATATTTTAGACAAATGTTAATGCGAAATATGTCGTTTCTTCTCGAGTTTTACATATTCGACATTTTATCATTGCCATTATATAGACATATATAAAGAAAAAAAAAAAGAAAAGAAAAAGCTAGCTAAGTAGTGTATTTTACGATTATTATCGCTTGCTATGATCAACTTTGGACGAAGATTTATTATTGATAAGTCTTTTTCTATCTACATAGTTTCAGTACAACATTTTATTTGTGATCGTTGCGTATTAAGATTTATTATACCGTTATTGTAATTAATTTACCTTTTTGTTTTTTTATCTTTATAATTATAATTATAATTATAATTATAATTATAATTATAATTATTATGATAATAATAATAATAATTATTATTATTTCCTCACAAAGATTTTTATAATTTTTAATTTTGTTAGATATATATATATATATATATATATATATATATATCTAACAAAATTAAAAATTAGAAAAAGATATATATATATATATATATATCGTATATAAAACATGTGTACAGAATGTCAATTTCACATAGACACTGAGCCATTTATATGTACAATGCATACGTGGTGTGTATGCATTTGAAACGCCGAAGTGCAAATATTTTCCAAAGCACATTTAAACGGACACGTATAAAACAGCGCTGTTCAACTTCTACACAGACCAAAAGGACTAATAAAATAATAATAATAATAATAATAATAATAATAATAATAATAATAATAATAATAATAATAACTATAACAAGGATGATGATAATAAATAATAATAATATTGGACTAAATTTATGATTTACAATTTATTCTCTGTGACAGTATTTTCTTTTTTTAATTGAGTCGTTAAAAAAAAAGGAAAAGAAAAGAAAAGCAAAAGAAAAGTAAAAATTATCGTTTGCGCGGCAGCCATGCAAAAAAAGAGAAATAAATTACATTAACGAAAACACTTGAGGATGGATTTCACGTGCTATGAATAAACCTCGAAAGGAAAATGAAAGAAAAAAAAATGGTGCCGCGAGCCGGATGCAGCTTTAGTTGGTGCAATGAACACGGTTGAACAGCGCTGGTTTAAATAATTAGTTTTGATAAGTCGTAATAATAAACATAACGCTACACTGTGACTATCCTTCTCTTGGACAATTTTTCTCTCTTTGTTTTTTCATTTTTTTTGTAGCATTTAATAAAACGTATATCATATATGTACATGCAAATCGATTTTTACTATGGAGGTACACGATGGACCAACGCTTTATTTACTCTTTCAAGTCATCTTCGAAAGATTTTTTTTTTCTTTTTTTTTATAACAAAATTTCCATTTACTTATAGCAATTCTATTGTTCAATACGATTTAAACCGAAGTACACACATACATAAAAAGAGACACACTTGTATCATTGGAAAATCCCCTTTGTGAATTTTCTTACGGAGTTATATGTAAAAAAAAAAAGAAAAACAAATAAGAAAGATAGAAAAAAAAGTAGACGAAAGAAAAAAACACAGACCCCCCCACACACACAGACACAGACACAGACACAGAGCAAGTTGTTAGTTATTATATCTTTTTTACTTGCTGCAAAAGAAGAGTCATCGTGGGAAGAACTTACCTGCGTTAAAAAGTTAAAACATTTTTTTCTTAATTTACGATATTTTATCTCTTATATACATATACATGTGTGTATAATACATATATATTCGTCTTGGCTATTACGAAGCACAGACATTATAAAGAGAGCCGACGCAGATAAATAAAAGAAAAAGAAGGAAGCAAAACATAAAACAAATAATTGTATTATAAAAAAAAATCAATAAGTACACACACACACACACACGCTCGCGCGCGCGCGCGTGCATACACACACACACACACAAAAGCGAAAATGGAAATAATACATACTGAATGTAATTAAGTGGCAAAAAGCATTGTAGGGAGTAACGTTGATCGATGTTAATCGCTGTAATTACTGTTACGTTTAAATGTTTCGATGTGACTTAGATAGATAACTCTCGAAGAGAAAAATAATTATGGGAGAGAGAGAGAGAGAGAGAGAGAGAGAGAGAGAGAGAGAGAGAGAGAGAGAGAGAGAGATAGAGAGAGAGAGAGAGAGATAGAGAGAGAGAGAGAGAGAGAGAGAGAAAGAAAGGATAAATAACGATGTGCACTTATAAGATTGATTATTATTCTCGATCTAATTATCCTCGTCGAATTATTGTTTTTTCGTTGAAGTGTAAAAATAAAAATAGAAAAAAGAAAAGGAAAAGAAGAAGAAAAAACGGTAAAGCCGAGAAGAAAAATCGTACGTGTGTTTTCTCGCTGTCATAAACATATGGCATAGGACAGCTGACGTTGTAATAAAAAAAAAAAAATAAATAAAAAGTAATTGTTTCGAAGATTTCACTTTTTGTGAATTGAATAAAGAATTATTACATTTTTTTGTGCGTGTGCATGTGCGTATGTTCATGATTTAGATGATTTAAACGTTTGTTATTCGAAGATAACAAAATACGACGATGGAGAGAGAGAGAGAGAAAGAGAGAGAGAGAGAGAGAGAGAGAGACAATTAGTCAGTTTTGGATCGATAGATTTCCTCTAATTCTTTAATTCGAGAGATTATTAATGTAAGATGGCTGCGATATGGTACTTAATGCTTCGTGATTCGTCAAATTGGATGATGCTGAAGAGAGGATGAAGAGAGTGATTCTCAATGAGATTGTTATCACTGTACCTAACTAGATGTTAACGTAACGAAGAGATATTGTCGTCGTTCTACTATTTATTGTATCGTAACGATGGATTAATGATAATGATGATGACGATGATGATGATGATTAGGACGATAGGAGTATGACGATGATGACGATGATGTATCAGAAAAATAAAACTATTATTACTCAATGGAAAATGAGTATTTAAAAGTGTTCCTTGGAAATATCGATTTCTATTTCTTTTTCTCTTTTTTTAAACTCACTTTTACGAATAAATTCGCGTAAATTTACGAACGAACCCATTACGTCTGATAAATAGGTTAAAAAGAGAACTTGCGTTAGAGTCCTCTCAAATTTTGAGATCGAAACTAAAGGCGCTTAAATCGCGGATTCGTTTGCAGAAATTTCGAGTAAAGGTTTGTCAGAATCATCCTTCTCGGGAACGCCGTTGGAAAGTTTTACCTACGAGCTCGAATAGTTCCACGATAGGGTTTAACGTATATAACGTTCGGCAAAGTTTTGCCAGACGGTTTAGGGAAACGGAATTTGAATACCTTATAGTTATATATCTTTCTCGTGAGATAGTTCGTGCCGAGTAATTAACTAATCCATTCGCGTTATCGCGTGTAAGGATGGAATATAATTGTTTTCGTTATAACATCTCTATTATTAGATATATATATATATTATATATATATATATATTTATACATATACATATATGAGCCGCTCATTTGCCAAATCATATATATGTATATATATATATTAGAAATAAAAACGATAGGAAGGAATAAAAAAAAAGAAAACAATAGAACAGATCTTTGGATCTTATTGATCTTTTATTTATTAACATAATTCCATGATACACACACATATAAATATATATATATATATATATACACATATATATACATTATAGATTTTACATTTTTCATGAATTAAAATGCGTGATGCATTAAGTGGAAAATTTGTAAAGAGGATTTAACGCGAATTAGAAATCGTCCGACGAAGTCGGTCGTGATCGTGGCAAGACGGTGAATGTTGTGGTGATTGTTCGGGCACGTTTTTTTGGATTTTTTTTTTTTTGGAATCACGATCTATACCCGTTTGTATTAGTAAGGTATATGCGTGTGTGTATTAACGATGCGCCGGATAATCGGCGTACCAGCCAAATGCACCGTTAGATCCGGTATGCCCGCCATAATCCACGTAATCCAAAATATGACCTATGGATCTCTCCGCTCGTGAATTCTCCAATTCCTCGTGATGAAGATTTGGTACGTTGGCTAATTGCGGCACGTAAGCCGGATCTGCTTGACGAGGAACTCTCGGAGCCGACGTTAGTGATATCGGATTCAATTCCAACACGTCTATACCGTCGATCGGTATGGCGATGTAACGCCTACCGGCTAATACGTCAGATACGCCGTACAACGTCAATAACAACAAGAAACCCTGTATAACAGAAAGAATCGTGCGCAATCGATTAATCGGATTTAACGAGCGTCCTTGTTCGTGCGTGTATACGCGCTATTTGAGAATCAAATTAATAATCTCCGTCAAGACGATTACCAATCCGAGAGGGTGAAACAAAAAGGTTTCTCGACGATTTATTCGAAGTATAAGCCGATCGTACTCTTTTATAGCGAGATTTCTTTTTTATAGGCCGAACACCCGGACTTTTACGTTTCCAAATTCTACAAAAAATTTCTCGTCGCTCGGTACTACGATCTGCGCATAGAAGGAAACGAAAAGAAACGGGGGAGGGATAGGGGGAAAGAGTAATAGCCGAAAAGATATTTAAAAAAAGAAACAATAATAATTGATCTTGTTGAATCACTTGGAAACATTTTTTTTGGCCCCAAGCCCTCCGTTGATAATCCACCTAACTCGATTGATTTTGAATGAAATCTTTCTTGGGAATAAAA
Organism: Dolichovespula media; assembly: GCA_911387685.1. Lineage (NCBI taxonomy): Eukaryota > Metazoa > Arthropoda > Insecta > Hymenoptera > Vespidae > Dolichovespula > Dolichovespula media. The sequence goes on along the minus strand of OU426853.1, from coordinate 1,214,811 downwards.
AAATAGAAAAAATTTCTCGAACGTTCGGATACTTCGTTCCATTTAACGATTGTTTTCTAATGGGAGAGAGAGAAAAAAAAGAAATAATAATAATAATAATAATAATAATTGACGTTTACCAAATTATTCATTGTAGTATCGTCGAACCGAATTCGAATGTTAGATGAACTGAGGAGAGAGTCCACATCGGCGACGTTTTATACGGAATCGCTTGGCCGCAGCTTTCTCGCTTTTACCCGGATCACCGGAGTGTTGTGTGTGCGTTGTACCAAGCCAAGCCACGCGTACTCTTTCTGTCTCTCTCTCTCTCTCTCTCTCTCTCTCTTCAAAGAAGAAGGTAATTATTTTCCCCCGTCGTAGAGTTCTTGTAACGCGTTTATATCTTATTGTAAGTCGTGCTGCTGCCGGTCGCTTAAGTTTTCGCTAGAATAATAAAACTGAATGATTAAGGGGGGGATGCGAAGTACGTTGTTACTTATTTATTTATTTTTATTATTTTTCTTTTTTAATTTATTCGTCGACTTTTGTCGGATTTATTTTTTATTTATTTGTTCTTTATTTTAATATTTTTTTTTACCTTTTCCTTCTCAGGAGAAGGATCATTAATACGCGTTGTGTATCTCGTTGTCGTACGGGGGGATAAATAATAGTCTAAAAGAAACGAACGATCAATATTCTCTCTCTCTCTCTCTCTTTTCTCGTTTCAGTTTGACTTTCGATTAGGTATCTCTTATTTCTTTCGAACACCTCCAATGCTATCTATAATATTATTTTGCGGTCGTACCGGCAAACTTTTACTTTCGCGCAAGAAATCCCGAAAAACTCTTTATCTTTCAGACACGCTGCTCTCGGTCGTGTCTATCAAAAGGATCGTAATGGAGTGAAAAGTGAAAGGGGGATTGATATAAACACTATTATTTTCGTATATCATCACAATGATTGCACATATATTTTCTTGTCTCTATTTCTCTGTCTCTGTCTCTCTATCTCTGTCTGTCTGTCTGTCTGTTTGTCTCTTTCTCTCTCCTCTCTCTCTTTTTTTGTGATAACCTCTTATCTCAATTTTCTTTTCTTTTTTTTTTCACTTCTTTGTTATACACCAAACACTTTCTCGAACGTACTGGTGCAGAGAAATTTCAAACGTGATAATAATTTTAAATTATGTCGATTTTATATTATGTCGATAATATGCCTGAGAGAAAGAGGTTGGTTACACGAAAACATGATTACATTGCAAATGAAAACGTGTGCGCGTGGTAAAATCATCAAAAACATATGCGAAGTAAAAAAGATACAAAAAAGATATAAAAACATATATATATATATATAACAGAAGAGAAAAACATCTCTATGATATAAAATATTGTTTGCTCTACCGAATATATATTAATGAAAAAATTTTTATTATGACATGTGGCATGAAAAAGAAAATAAATTCGAAAGAATATCCTGTCTGTATTAAGGAAATACTGTGTAAAAGGAACGAAACGTACGTCTGAGGGTTTTTATTAGGTATTGTTCTAATTTAATTTCATAGATAGATATTTAAATGAAAAAAAAAAAATTATATATATATATACATACAAATTACATACAAATGTAATATATATATATATATATATATATATATATATATATATATATATATATATATATTACATTTGTCTTCGATCAAAACATCCTATTATTCGTTCGTCTAATACGACATGAGAATATTGCATTAGAACGGATATCAATAGCACGAAATGCATGCCAAACTTTTCGACGATTGCAAAACCACCAAAGCCTATATACTCGATGACTTCTTGTGGTAAGGCGGGAGGAGTGTGGGGAGGGGGGGATGAATTCGACAAGGTAGAAAGCGTAAATTCGAATTTTCTAATCCGACCGAAATCTTGTTAACGTCCAATTAAAGCTCACGTGTTAGAACGTGCCTGAAAGAGAGAGAGAGAGAGAGAGAGAGAGAGAGAGAGAGAGAGAGAGAGAGAGAATATGTGGTCGAAATCTAAAATAGACGTCATTCTTACCGATTAAATAGTATACACTTGAATTGGACAGTCAATCATGTTTTATGTCAAGTCAGTTATGATTACTTTACTTTATTTTTTTTTATCTACTTTAAGAACTTTCATTTTTTGACGCGATATATGTTTAATTATTTTTATATATACGAGACATAACGGAATTAAAAACAAAACAAAAAAATAACATTGATTAAATTATACCGCATTCGAATGAAGTCAAATATTCGAAAAAATGTGAATAAAGCTTTTCTTCGTTAGCGACGTGAGAGTGAAGTAACTTATACGAAGTTATTTACGTTTGTAATAACGTCGGACAGGACAACGTGTATATATATATATATATATATATATATATATATATATATATATATATGTATTTTATAGTATAACTATTTTAAGTGGACGTAAACGAAAGTAATGACTATAAGACGACGGTAGCTAACTCTCAGTCGGTTGCGGTACTCGCGCGCATAGTAAGAATATCGTCTAATCTTACGAGATAGAGAGAGAATTAATTTTCAATGGGGATTAATGGTGCAACAAGGTGTTTTCGAATTGTGTTATTAGAAATTTTTTCTATAAATATCTTTTCTCAAACATCGACAGTTGCATTTTTCTTTATACAAAATACTATTCACTCGTATGAATATATATCTCCGTATGAATTTATAGAAATTTGAAATACTTTTACTTAATCTCAGTGTAGATTGTGATATTTTTTAGTTATATAATTATATTTATAGTTATATTTATTATATAGTTATATATATATAAAGAAAAAAAAGAAAGAAAAATGTAATAGAATTATTATTATTATCGTTATCATTGTCATCATCATTATTCATTATATATATACCATTATTATTATTATATATCATTATCACAATAATAATAATAATAATAATAATAATAATAATATTAATCATTATTGTAATTATAATATTTAATATTTAAATATATAATTATTATTAAATAATTATTACATTACAATATCATTATAATTATTATCATTATAATAATTATTATTGTTGTTGTTGTTCTTGTTATTGTTCTTCTTCTTCTTCTTCTTCTTATTATTATTATTATTAGTATTAGTATTAGTATTATTATATAACAATGATGAATTAATATTGGATTAAATATTGGACATATGAATCGGTGGTGGCATGGAACATAAAACATTTGTTACGAAATTCAATTGATAATATTAATTTATCAGAAAAATCCTTCGTAGTTCTTGTACGAATTACTTCAATTACAAAATGATCGTTCTTTGTTAAGTCCAACCTAATATACCTATATTCGTCGATGTAAAAGAAAAAAAAAGAGGAAAGACAAAAAAAACAAAAACGAAGAAATAATTTACCGGCTCATTGCGACACATAATTACGAGGTATCCCCAATCTCCTCCCTTTTTCAGTGAGGGTTTCGGTTCGGTCTCTTTCAATTAAGCGTCATTCGACGCAACTATTCATTCCGTTAATTAATCCAATTAGAGTTATTCACTCTCGTTATCTTATATTCTTAACATGTTCCTATGAAAGTAACTCGCGTGTATACAACGAAAGTAGATAAATGAATCCCTTTTTCGCATTATAATAATTTTAAGCAGTCAACTTTGGATAGAATTTGTCTCTATGAATAAATTATTTGCGATAACATGCACGAGGGTTAATTATCGATCGATCGAATTTATTTTACGATCTTATCAAAGCGAATAAAAAAGAAGTTCGACGAAGAACAAGCTTTGAAAAGCAAAAAAAAAGAAAAAACTGTCCAAACTCCAACAATCGATTATTTTCCACAAACATAAATACTTCATCGAGTATATTTTGTTTTGTTCCTTTAAATTATTTAGCGATCGAATTACTCAAATTGTTCGACGATTATTTCTTTTTAATCTTAATACGGTCATCACCGTTAAGTAAATTCTTTGTAATTATATTTTTTCATCGACTCATAATCCAACTCTAATCTTCACGAAATCTCATTCCATTGGGAGTCGAGACATTTGGGAGGATGACTCGCAACATAACAAACAAGCTTGAAACACAAGCTGACACGGAAATAGCGAGGGAGAAGGTAGAGCAAAGCAAAGCAAATGGAAGTTTTTGGCAGTAAGGTAGTATTAAAGACTCAGTGCCCGCAACTCACAAGGCTACAGCAAAGATCGTATACTAGTACCGTAATTTTAACTCTGATATCGTTGCCAAAGAGAGAAACAGAGAGAGAGAGAGAGAGGAAGACAGAGATAGAGGAAGTAATCGTACACATTTATACATATTACAGAGGATTCTAGCACGTAGGAATAATACGTGTATTTCTCTCTAACAGGTCGCGTGTAACGTCGTATGTATCGTGACGAAGTTGCACCGAGCATGATTAGGTGTATATGGACACGCGATCCCTGCGAGCTCTACTCGCACACGATCGATTGATTAAATTTTCGTATTCGCTTCCGAAAGTGGGCTTCTACTCGACAATGTCAACAAACTATATCGATCTCCATCTTTTTGACGAAATGGGATCGTTTCGATCTAGAAGAGCTAGTGAAGACGATCGGATTTCATTCTTCGGAACGGAATATCAAAAATTTTTGAATTCGTCGATATTTCTTTCGCGACAAAACCGCGCGCGCGGCTAACAGGCGTGGGATTTAAATTTAATTCGTATACTTGTAAAACACGTTCGACCAACGTTCTAATGATTTTTATTTTGTTTCCCTCTTTGCTTTTCTTTCTTTTTGTTTTCTTTTTTTTTTTTTTATTGCATAGATCAAACCGGAATATGGAGCTTTCGGTGGCAACAGTTTAGGATATCATTTTCAAATAAACCTGGTCCGTCGCTAATTATAAGAAGACTATTTCGAAAAGAAGCTCAACCGATAGTCCGTCCTTCGAATTGAACGTTAAATGGTATTCACAGTTCATGGAATTTATCTGTTAGGTTTTGGAAAAGACCCAAGGGTGAGAAATCAGAAGAATATTATAATAAATTGTCTATGTTATATTGAAAGTACTTATCTGGAAGGTAAATAATTGTTAAAAATGCAGACGTATGTTTCCTGGCTAATAGACAAGAAAATCACATATCCAGTAGTATTGTATTTGATTATATCGAATATTTTTTTTTTTTTTTTTTTTAATATCACTTATATTAATTTTGATTTATCTGATTGCAATTAACATGAGAAAATGCATATAATTTTTGACACAGGTGAGTAACGAACATTATTAATTTACAAAAAAGAAAATTCTCTTGTCTTTTCTCCTACTTAAATGCATTGTCTCACTTTTTACTTCATGATGTCCCAATATCTATCTACTCATTGATATTGTTAAACATTTCTAAAGACATAATAGCTGAACAACTTTCACGATATATTTTTATAATGATTATGTCATCAATTTGAATAGATTAGTTCTATGAAAAAAAAAAAATATGTATATAAATATATAAAATATTAAATTACTTAATAAGACGATTTCAGAAAGATTTGTCTACCTTGAATTGCTTGTGCTCTGAGTTGCAAGAAATGCTATGGTATTCCCAGATGGATTATTCTTGTATATTAGTTTTCTATATCCATAATCTATATCGTGAACATTTATATACAAATGATAAATATCTGATACCTCAGCTCTTCTACCAATGTCCATCTTTTTTGCATTTGGCTGCTACCATTTCTCCTCTATTTATCTGTTACATAAAAAAAATTCTTATAAATTCCATGTACATTTGTGATTATTTATTTCTATAACAGAAGGCAATATTTAATAGTAATTAATACTTACCGAATCCAATCTGTGGCTTTTGGCGATGGAAAATATTTTTATAGTATTTTGGCCATATCAGCATGTAATGTCTGCAGTTACCATTACATCTATGAAAGATAAAATGTAAATTTATAATCATTGCAAATAGGACAAAACTTTATGCTAAACTTTTATACATTTATTATAATCTTGCCATATAAAAACAATGCTAATTATATTTTTATAGATATTCTAAAAAAATTAATTGGCAAAGGAAATTATTTCCTTTTCCCTATGTTCCTGTTCTTTTACCTTCCTTTTCCATATATTTCTCTTCTTTTACTTATTCTTTTCCCATATATAACTCTCTTTGTTTACTTTTAATCTTACTTTTTCGTAAATATAATTTATTTTTTTGGCAATTTGATCAGCATTACTTTTTATTATTATTTTTTGTTTGTAATCTGCGAAATAGTTCTTTGATTAATAAATGTACACATGCATTGAGAGATATAAATTTTCTATAAAAAAAAACAAAGTATTAAAAAATATTATTTAATATAAATAGCAAATTACCTAATGAGTTAATTAGTTTTTCCACAGTAATATTTAAGCGTCTGTTTGTTTCCATTTTCATTTCATCTGAATTGATTTCACATAATCTAATTATTTTTTCATAATCCTTTACAGGTACATACATTTCGTATGTCTTAACAAGTGCATGATCTGATATTACATTCTCTATCATAACTACAGCTAGATCTATGCCTTCTTCAGTTCCTATAATTGTGCAAATCTGATCAAAATATTGTAAATCATCATTTTGGAAATTAATCGAAATTTGAGATATAATCTGAATTTCTTGTATGATTGAAGAACAATGTATTCCAATTAAAGTGGGTATATATTTATTTTTCACTTTTATATCTCTTCTTAATTTATATTATATATATATATATTTATATATATATATATTTATATATATATATATTTATATATATATATATATATATATATATATATATATATATATATCACAATATATAAAGTATCTCAGGAATAAATGGAAAATATTTTAGGAACAACTTGGGCACATCCAAACAATAAAGATATTTTATATAAATATATCTCCTATTCAACTTATTTTTCTAGCTATATTATGTATTGCAATAATTCTTTTATTAGATGGATGAAACTTGACGAAATTAAAGAATTGAACAATGTTACCAGAACACCAGAACGATATCTGAATATATGTAAAAAGTAAGACTATCAATTGTAAGATACCTGTAGAATTATATTCAGATACAAAGAGATAATTTTGAATATCCATTATGAAAATAAGGAGATAAAGTTTGTTGAAAAATAAATATAACTGAAAAACAAAATCTAGTAGGACATATACACTTATAAAAACTTATTGTGTTGTTTTGATATGCCACACTTAAAATATTTCTTGTTTATACTGGGACATGTTGTGTATTCTCTTTAAAAATCAACTTGTAAACTTGTAAAAGAAAACCAAACTAAAGCCGATAACAAGTATTGCTTTGGTATCTTCACTTTTAATCACAATTAAATCTATAAAAAACAAACAAAAAGATCCTACATTAATTATATATATATTAAAAAAAAAATGAAAAATCAAAAGAGACACGACATTCTTTTAAAGGTATTCTAATCAAAAAAGTATATTATATACACTTATAGACACATACACTGTATAAATAAAATTCCAATTTATATCATACATAAGAGTAAATACAAAGTATAAAAGAGGATATAATATTGTTAAACGAAAATATATTACAATTGCGAATAAAATATAATGGGAACGATTTTACATACATTTGGTAAAAAAACGAGAAACATTCACACATATTCAAACAATATTAAAACAGATAGTGTTTCTATTATAAATCGTTTGAATCTACATATATTCACTGAATCTGTTATCGAAGGTAATCACTTCCATTTACACTCACTTCGAAAAACGAATTAAAGGACGACTATGGCAATAACATACGTATTCATATATTAAAAGTCAACCTGAGACTTTGAGCAAGTATACCGTAAAGTCAAATTAACCCTTTCTGTACTCCTGCCGCCCACTGGCGGCGGTCATGAAAAGTTCTCTGTGTACTACCGTCGCCTATTGGCGGCGGCCATGGAACATTCTCTGGGTACTTCTGCCGCCTATTGGCGGCATACACCGAACGTTCCCTGGGGCCGACTGCCGCCCATATGGGGCATTCACCGGACGTTCCCTGGGTCCTATCGCCGTCTATTGACGGTATTATTTACGTGTACACATAGCAAAATGAAAAGTAACGATTAGAAATATATACGGGAGGAATGATCATAAAAATACAAATTACGTTTCCTTTCTCTCTTCTTCGTGAAATTTACAAAATAACGTTTGTGAAATTATTCTAAAGAAAAAAAGAATAAACATGTAAAAAATAATTTCAGTGCAATTGCTACGAAACGCGAGATTAAGATCGACGGAATTATTATTTCTTGCATTAAAATAATATCAGTAATACAATACAAGCAGATTGAATTGCAGCTTGTAATGCTTTAAACGATAGTTATTAGTGAAATAAGAAAGGATTAGATGATTTGATTCCAATGTATTTCGTTGTACAAGCTTTCGTTTTGTTTTACATACATGTCAAATTTTAACAGCTTTATGAACATTTATTCGAGCATAAAATGTTTTTGTTATTATTATTATTATTATTATTATTATTATTATTATTATTATTATTATTATCATTATTATTATAATGTGACAGAATTAATAGAAACAAAAGAATATAAGGAATCGTATTTTTTTTCTCTTTTTTTTTTATACTTTTATCTTTTACTTTTATACATTAGATTATACCATATTCGATATAATTAAATGATCGCGAAAATCTAAATGAACTTTTTTTTCATTGTTCTCAATGAGAGTGAAGTACTTTTACGATGTTAGTTCCATTTATAAACGTCACAGACAACGTATCTGCAACGTAGAGAAACGCATAATCCTCACGACCATGATCCAAACTCTCAGTCGGTTTGTGATACTCGCATTGTACGAATATCCGTTTTATCTTTCATCGCGCGATAGCTTGTTGTTAAATATTTCAAATAATTGTTAAATGCCTTTTATTAGGCATTTAATTGTTGTGCGACAAAATTGTGTTTAACAAATTGTGCGATTACAAATTTTTCTTGTAATAATTTAATTTAATCGACAATTTTTCTTACGTCAAAATTTGCATTTTTCTTTATACAGAATATAATTTTTGAGTGAATATTCAATCCCCGTATAGATTTACAGTAAACTTGAAGTGTGTGTGTATATATATATATATATATATATATATATATATATATATATATATATATATATACACGTGCCTTAACGTGCGTGTAGATTTTATTATTGTTATTTATTTAAAAAAGAAAAAACCGATAATATTATATATATATATATATATATTGGAATTAATATTGGATTATTAAACATTATGAATTGGCGTACAATACCGGGAATATATTCAAAATACAATGATAATAGTCGAGAAACTTTTGTATTTTCCGTACAAACTAATAATTTTACACATGATCGTTCTTCATTAAGTCCAGTTGTACGTTACTCGTCGATGTAACGAAGAAATCGTTAACCGACTCATTACGACACGTAATTACGAGGTATTCGCTTTTAGTGGGGTTTTCGGATCGTCTACTTTCAATTAAGCGTCATTCGTTGTAACTATTCCGTTAATTAATCCAATTAAGAGTTATTCACTCTTGGTACCCTATATTCTCAACATGTTTTGGCGCACGGAATTAGAAACGATAACGTTTTATTTTTTTGCAATAATTGTAGAGATCGATATTGAAACAATACCGTTATAAAATGGTACAAGTCGACTTATCGATGACTGATAATTTATATTACGATTTTTGTAGGGAGGAATATGATAAAGCAAATTAAAAAAAAAGAGATGTCAAAATTCCAACGATCCATACTTTTCAAATATACTTCATTGGTTTCCTTTGTTTTCTCTTTTTCTTTTTTGCTTTTGTTTCTAAATTAGCTAGTTACTCGCGAGGGATTAAAATTGCATACGTTTAAAAGTCGACGTCATTTCCAAAGATATAATATTATTAATTATTCTTTCGTCGACATGTATCTGTGACCAATTCTTAAAGAAAATATATATATATATATATATATATATAAAATATAAAATCTATTACATTCCATTCTATCGCGACTCAAGATATGCGAGTGTAAGGCAAACAAAACAAGCTGAAAACAAGCTCAAACGGAAATAGCAAAGGGAAGCCGGTGTTAAAGTGATACAGATTTTTGGCAACTATATCACAGATCGTAAACTATCGCCGTAATTTCAACACTAAAATCGTTGCCAAAGAGAGAGACAGAAAGAGAAAGGGAGAGGGTCGAGCATACTTATACTTATATATAATACATACTTATATATAATACATAGCATTCGGGCACGTGCGAATATACGTATTTCTCGAACAGGTCGCTTACAGGATCGTGTTTAATGTCATGTGTAATGTTTGCAAAATTGCATTGAGCTTGATTAGGTGTATTTGGACACGCGATGCCAACGAGCTACTTCCACGGTCGATTGATTAAATGCTCGCACTCGTGTGGCCGTCCGCATCCTAAAGTGGGCTCCCACACGACAATGTCAACAAACTATATCGATCTCCATCTTCTTGACGAAACGGGATCGTTTCGATCTAGGAGAGCTAGCGAGAACGATCGGATTTCATCCTTCGGAACGGAATATCAAAAATTTTTGAATTTGTCGATATTTCTTTCGCGACAATACCGCGCGCGCGGCTAACAAGCGTGGGATTTAAATTTAATTCGTATACTTGTAAAACACGTTCGACCAACGTTCTAATGATTTTTATTTTGTTTCCCTCTTTTCTTTTCTTTCTTTTTGTTTTCTTTTTTTTTTTTATTGTATAGATCAAACCGGAATATGGAGCTTTTGGTGCCAACAGTTTCAGATATCATTTTCAAATATACCTGGTCCATCGCTAATTATAAGAAAACTATTTCGAAAAGAAGCTCAATCGATAGTCCGTCCTTCGAATTGAACGTAAATGGTATCCACAGTGCATGGAATTTATCTATTAGATTTTGGAAAGGACCTGAGGGTGAGAAATCAGAAGAATATTATAATAAATTATCTATGTAATATTGAAAGTACTTATCTGGAAGGTAAATAATTGTTAAAACTGCAGACGTATATTTCCTGGCTAATAGGCAAGAGAATCACGAACCCAGTAGTATTGTGTTTGAATATATTGAATTGCATCGTGGAGGAGGCTGAGCAAGCAAAAATACGTTTTCAATTTGCTGTATTCAATGCCAATGTCAAACATTGGGAATATTGCCATGTTAGTAGAACTGTATTGGAGTTAAAATCAAATAGTGATATTATTTCGCTTGGGTATAGAGATTTGTCCATCGTTGAGAGACACCTGAAGAAGAATGGGGAGGTCGACTTGATGGTAAAAATACAAATAGTACAATGTGAAAGTGAAAAACATAGTTTGTCGCAGGTATGTTATGCATTTAAAATTTCATTTGACATTTATTAGACGCAATAAATTGCCAATGTTTTCTAGGATATGGCTAGATTATTGAAACATCCAAGTACAGCTGACACTAAACTAATTTGCGGAGGATTGGCCAACATAGAAATACCAGTACACAGTAGCATAATAACAGCTCGTAGCAATGTTCTAGCAGAAATGTTATCTCCTGTATCCATTTCTTCAATAACAACTGACCTTGAATCTGGAAGAGACGAAGAACAGAAAGGATATAAGGAAGTACGCCATCGACGCTACTCGATGCCCATTACTAAAAATTTTTAGTAATTAAAAACCCAACGAAGATGTTCAAAATATTTGCATGTTTTACATTCCCTATTTCTCTTTGTATCTAGCATTTTCTTTTATCTTGTTTATTTTGTTTATGTTTGTTGATTATAAATTTTGCTTATTATGAAAGGATCACTACATTTATATTCTTGCTTATTTTTTAATCTGCATGCTATATTATTTCCAATAATCTGTATTTAAAATATATTCTACTTAAAATTTGTGGTTTATTTTTTTTCTCTCGGAATATTACTTATATTAAGTATGACTTATTTAATCGTAATTGAAATGAAAAAATGTATATATATATATTTTTGTTTTGACAGGTGAGTAATTAACATTATTAATTAAAAAAAAAACTTTCTCTCTTCTCTTCTCTTCTACTTCAAATACATTACATCTCACTTTTCGCTTCATAGGATCAATATCTATACTCATTGGAATTATTAGACATTTCTAAGGACATAACGGAAGAACTTCTACGATATATTTACAGCGATCATGTCGATAATTTGGACAATCTTGCATCTCAATTATTATGTTTGGCAGAACGTTTTTGTTTACAAGGTATTCGTGATAAGTAACGGTTAAATGTGAGCGTATGATAAATCCTGATAAAATCGTTTCTTTTCTAGGCTTGAAGGAACTTTGCGAAAGGAATTTAATAGAAACTATAACCCCATATAATATAGCTAATAGATTGTTAGTGGCAGATGAGTTTGGTTGTGAGGTATTGAAAAGAGCTAGCTTGGCTTATTGCGAAGAAAATTTGACTGTACTTAATAAAAGTCTAGCTTGGAAAATGATGGAACAAATGAATCCTGAATTATTCAATGAAGTTTGCGAAGCTGGAATGGGAAGTTCTAGATCTAGTAACATAGATGACAGTGAACTGAGTAATTAAATTTAGTCTGTTGTTCCACTTCAATCGATAAGTTTAAGTGGCAATACATGTGATCATTACATTTTATTTTAAGATGATTTCACTTATCTTAAGTTTTATAAAGCATTTGAAAGATATTTGAATTTCTTTTATCTCACGTCATCATGTTCGTATAACGATAATAATATTAACACGTTTATACACTTTATAAGAAAGAATGACAAATTATTTCTTTAAGAAAAAAAAATGTATAAAACATTCAAATGGTTCACTCGTATGTTCCTATGAACATGGTGAACATTGAATTGTTTGTGCTCCGATACCGAAAGATTTGGTAGACAGTTCCGATATATTATATTCGTGTATTAAATTTACGGTTTTATAATCTATAAATTAAATACAAAAGAACATATATCGTATACGCCTGTTATTATTATTCGTATTTTCTTTGCAGCACTCAGAGCAATTTTTATACGTGAATTGGCCATGTGCTCTGCCCCCCCCCCCTCATGATCACTTGTTCAATCGATTAAACTCGAATTATACGCCTTATATATTCGTATAATTCTTTTTGATTCCTATTTGTGCTTATATATTCTTATTTATTGTCCGACGTTCTCGGTGTCGGTCCCCTGGTTTGGTGGTTTTGTTTGTTTTTTCTTTTCTTTTTTTCCTTCTTCTTCTCTTTCTTATTCTTCCTCTTTCATTTTAAGCTGGTTCCGTTCGTCGTCGACGGAGTTTAGATTTTTATACGAAGAGTTCTTCGAATATTTCCGTATTATATGAAGAAGACAAAAGTCCTTTCTAACCGTGCGGTTAGGATAGATAGAGAACGATTGTGCGAATGTGGGCGTGCGCACTCGCGTGTACGGGGTGTGTTCACGGACGTGATTAAGTCCAATCATGGATCCTGGCGTAATTTGCAGAACCGCGAAAGCACGACCGGTCGTCCTTAATAATGGTGACTGTAACTTCCGGTTTTGGATATTCCGGTTGAGCTATCCAGTTGGAGAGACTTCGAACGTTTGCGGTTACCGTCGAAACGTGAATTCTCACGAATTGGCATATCCCGGAACTTAGATTTTCATTTGCTGATCAATATTGCTTTGATTTTTGAATAATCGTAATAATACAAAAGAATAGGTCGTTACCAGGTGTCTGTCACTTCGGAAACAACAAAACTTCCATGTGGTGAGATCGATATTATATATTTTTCTTTTTTTTTTCTTTTAAATTTAACACAAATAATTTCTTATAAAAGATCATTCTATAAACTAAAATATTACTTTAAATTTATAAAAAGAAGAAGAAAATAACTATATACATATAACTATGTATATATTATACTAATATATACTATATAACTATATATGTATAAAATAACTATATATATATGTATAATTAATTCCATAACTTCAATTTTTGTGATGTATCAAAAGTAGTGTTTAGATGGAAATACGTAAACTGTATATATAAGTGTATGTTTGTATATATATGTATATATATGTTTCAGAATGAAATTTATGGATGCATATATCTTTTCCTGATACTAATGATAATATTGTGATTATGATAATACGTAAAACTTCATCCGACTGCCAAACTGTGCTATCAAATGCTATAGCATTGTTGAAATTTCTTTGATTACAGAGGCTTATTATTTTTTATAATACCTACATAGTATCCATTTTTAAAACTTTCAATAATATAATCGCATAATTATCAATAGCTTATTATTTCATATAATAAAAATTTAATAATAAAAAAACATTCAGTTATAACGGTTTGTTAATAAGAAATATTTATGTATATAATAAATATCTATTTTAATAAATAATTATTGTTTTAATAAGTATAAAGACGGGTTATTTTTCTTTAAAAAAAAAAATCAAAAAAATAAAGAAATAAGAAAAAAGGCTTTATTATCGGTCAAAGTAGCCACAGTCTTATGTTATGACAGAAAAAAAAGATTAAATCATGTATGCGTGTGTGGAACCACTTCCCTCAAAATTTGTTGGTTATTATTATTATTATATAGCGTTAGGAACTCGAAAGCCCACTGTGGCAAATATCAAATCCCGCCGATGTTCCCATCGTCCTTCGTCATTCTCGTACTCCATTTCTTTAAAATCCATTCTAAGACTATCTTCCCACCTACGTCTTGATCTACCCAATGATTTTTTCCCCCCGTTGGATTTACCAATTAGTACTTTGTGCGCGGTTCGATCTTCGTTCATATGCGCCAGGTGAGATCTGCTCATCTTAATCGGCACGATTTTATGACATTAATAATATCGGAACTATTGTACAATTTATGTAATTCTACGTTGTGTCATTTTCTCCGGAAATTTTTTCCTCGTCTTGCAACTGTAAGTGACCAAGCTTAGCAGGCATAAAAAGGGCTACCAGTAAAATAATAATCATTCTATACATTCTAATTTTTAAATGCCCGAACGACGCCTACGAACCGAGTAATTTATTAATCGAATAAAAGCATGCATTTCCCGAATTAATACTTTTCTTTTTTTTGTAATTTTTCTCTCCTTTCATTGGTTCGATTTAGAATCGATCCTAAGTACTTAAAATTGTTGAACCGCTGAAAAATATTGTTACGGAAGACAAAGTTCCGTTTTTTTTTAATATCCTGGACTTTATCAGTGACCACATATCAAATGTTTTATCTGTTTGGAATACATAAAATTATTTGTTTTTTTATTTTATATCCGTTTGTAGTACATATGTATATTCATTTAGTTATTTATTTTTTCATTTTTTTATCTACGATAACAATGGCTAGGTCATATAATAATTATTGTAATTTTCCTTTATACACACTTAATACACAAGTATATCATGGAATTGTTATCTTTCTTTTTATCTGTATGTTTTGCGCTTGCGTAAATAATCTGTTCAATCGTGGTTATATAACACGTTCGAGTGCTATACCATACGTTAGTCTCTACGTAATTATAGTCAACGCGAGACCAAGTTTAGCTTCAAAACACGTTTAGAAATCAAGTATGGGAAGGCCACGTGTTTTAATTACAGGCAAGGACGTACCATCCCCTGGAATCGATCTTTTGCAAACTAAGTAAACGAATTTTCTATTCTCATTAATTTAATACGATATTATATTGATAATATAATATTAAGATATATGGTATAACATTATCAAAATATTGTCAAATTTAGATGTGACGTTACGATCATTCAAAGTGACAAAAGTATGCGAGAAGATGTCCTACAAGCTCTTCCAGGGTACGACGCTGTTTTGATTACTGCCCATCACAATGTAAATACCGAATTTTTAAATATCGCAGGTAAACAAACGAAAAAACATTTCGTAATGAGAAGTATCATTATAATCGGAAATATGAACATTATTGAACACGACAAATTCTTAATATTGATTCTATCGTTGATAACATAATAGGTCCACTTGAATTTATATTAAAAAAAAAAACGAAAAAAAAGTTTATCTCCAAGTAGAATGCGTTTGTTGATCGATAAGTTTCTATCATTTGAAAAATTGACAGATATTGCGCAATAACTTACGTTGAAGTTATTTGTGCGTAGAAGTATTTTGTTTTTCTTCTATCATGTAAAATGTATACATTCTCTCAATTATCTTGAACACGTTTGACTCTTACTTTAAGAGTCATCTGACAGTTACGTGTTCAAACTAATGTTCTTCCTCCTCCCATCCTCCCCAGACCCCCTGGTAATAGGCAATTTTCTTACTTACGTGTATGAAGATGTTTCTATCTTTTCTAAATTAAATTTTCAGGTATATCAATTTAGTAAAGGTACACAAACTTCGTTTAATATTTCAGATGATATTTGATGGTTTTTTTCTTTCTTTTTTTATATTAATAATACATCTATTGTATATAATTTCAAATTTGTTTTTAATCATAGGAGCCAATTTAAAAGTAATATCTACTATCTCGGCTGGCTATGATCATTTGGACGTTCCCGAAATTAAACGACGTGGTATTAAGGTCGGTCATACACCTCAGGTTTTGTCAGCCGCAGTTGCAGAAATTGCAGTCATGTTGACTTTATGCGCAGCCCGACGAAGTCACGAAGGACGTTTAAAATTAGAAGAGTAATGTCGCGAGCAAAATATTAATTTAAATATAATAATAATAATTGAAAGAGAGAGAGAGAGAAATATGCATATTCAATATAAAACAAATTTCAATGAATTCAACAAAAATTATATATATATATATATATATATATATATATATATATCTTAATGTTATTTTATCGTATTATATTTTGTTCTTATATGTAATCTGCACTTATTTGCAAGAATTTATAATAATTCAGATATGTGAACGCGAAATAAATATATGCATTATCGTTAAATATAATTATATTTTAGAGGAAAAGTGGAGACTGTGTTTAACTGGTTACTTGGACAGGATTTACGTAATTCTACGGTAGGAATAGTTGGATTAGGAGATATTGGTCAAGCTATAGCTGTACGTCTGGTACCATTTGGAGTAGGCACTTTTCTATATACTGG
The DNA here is from genome assembly GCA_911387685.1 of Dolichovespula media. Taxonomy (NCBI): domain Eukaryota; kingdom Metazoa; phylum Arthropoda; class Insecta; order Hymenoptera; family Vespidae; genus Dolichovespula; species Dolichovespula media. The sequence goes on along the minus strand of OU426853.1, from coordinate 1,197,684 downwards.
TCATTCGGAAAAAAAAGCAGGTTCGTATTATCGTGGTAAGAAAAAACAAAAGAATTTTTTTTTATTTGTACAAATAATAGATTCTTTTATTGTAACTTCATTTCTTTTTTTGTTCCTTTTTTACAATTTATCCAATATTAGGAAAGGATTTAGGTGCTAAGTTTGTATCTTTGGACGAGCTTCTTGCACAAAGCGATTTCGTTATTGTTGCTACTCCATTAACCAATGAAACCCGTGGTTTATTTAATGATACTACTTTTGGTAAAATGAAAAAAAATTCTGTCTTTGTCAATATCGGACGTGGAAAAGTTGTAGACACGGATGCATTGGTAAAAGCATTGAAAAATCATACAATATTTGCTGCGGGTTTAGATGTTACAGATCCTGAACCATTACCGAAGGATCATGAATTACTTAAACTTCCCAATGCTGGTGAATATATAATATATGAGGAATTTTATATTAACATATTTATTACTATAGTTTTATATGTAAATATGCTTTCTTCTTTGCAGTAATTATACCACACTTAGGTAGCGCCACTACAAAGACTCGCAACGATATGTCCATAATTGCAGCCCAAAATATTCTCAATGGATTAGATGGCAAACCTTTAGTTTATGAATTATAAGTATTAATGGATTTGTTACAAGTCATAGAGTATGAATAAAACTATTTAACAAACATGGCATTTACTTTGATAATTTATAGATGAATATATATATATTACATAGCAAAAAAATCATTAATTTTTAATAATTTCATGTGATGTTATATGAATAATTCTATATATATATATATATATATATATATATATATACATATATATTTTTGTGATGTTATTTACATCTTATCCCATATGTATTATATGTCATTCAATAAACTAATATAGTTTGCTATTAAACAAATATAATGACATTTTATAATGAATTGTTTTATAAAACATGTTATAAATATGCACGTATGTTATTGCAAAATCTTTCAATAGAAATATGCGTGCGTATGTCATAAATTATGTACTTCCTTATTCAATTATCTATTATCAAAAATAATACATTTAACGAATAGATTTTTATAAAAAGAGAGAGAAACCAATAATTCATAAAACAATATCAATAAACAAATATAGAATAAATTTTCCTTCAATTATAGGTACTGTACATAACAATGCCTAATGATACATCAATTATCCTTCGAGAGATACACAGGACAAGTGCTTCGAAGAATATTAATTATTTATCACCCATAGTGAACTACAGGTAACCATCAGGCTTCTACCACTGCACTTTTTAAGTTGCTCAAAATTGGTTCAATTTTATTCTCCAAGGATAAAATATGACCTGTATTACAATTATGACTAGCAATGAAGCTGATAACCAACGGTAATTTATTCAATTGCACGACCTGTAACATAAATGAATACATGAAAGAAACATACAATAAGATATAGGTTGTGTGTGTGTGTTGTGTATATATATATATATATATATATATATTATGTTTAACAAGATTAATATATTTGAATACCTGATAACTGCTGTACATACAGATAACTATTTTATTTTTTCCAAGTCCTAATTTACTTGCTTGATCCGTAGCCATTCCAAAAGTAGAAAGGAAACTTGCCCTCATAGCAAGCTCCGGTGCTTTTTCATCTGCTACAGATACAACTGGTACACCATCTCGATCTGTGATTAATATACTATGTAGGCCTTCTATGCTATTTAAAAGACCATTTAAAAATTTTTTGTGTTCCTGAAATTTGTTTGAAATTAGGTAAATGGATAAGTATCGGATATGTTATTTTTCAAACATGCAACAACATAACCTGGGAGGATTTAATAGATCATAAATTTCTCGTTCTTAAAAATTATTGTAAAAGATAACATTTGAACTCACTGCTGTCATTTTTATGTCTCGTATTTGTATTTGATATACACAATTTATTGATTTAGGAACCTTAGATAAAAATAATATTTATTTATCGTGATAACATCGACATTTTATCAGCTGTAGAAATTGTTTTACGCGCGTACGTAGGAAATTGCTATTTTCTTTGTTCAGTTTAGGGAGGTTTCAGTTATGCATCTCTTTCTCGATAGGTGTGCTAAAGTCGCTGGCATCCATCTTTTATGGCGATAAAATTTTAAACAGATGATATATATATATATATATAGAATAGTAAGTTCAACAATTATTAATAATTTTTCAATATCATTTATTTAAAAAATATGGTAACATTATTCATCATTGTCAATTATATCTAATAACACATAAGAAAAGTACACGTGCAAATATTTTTATTGTTAAATATTTTAAATAAAAGTATTTCAAAAAAATATAAGTGTGATTTAAAAGTAATCAGATAATTCTGATCTTAATTCACTATATTTCTTAATTCAGCTTCATCGTGATCGGTTAATGTGATCTTTATTAATAAATTATTTTATAACATTTATGACTGAGTATCTTTAATGTTTACATGTGAACTTAAATCTTGATCGTTAGAACAACCACCGTACATAAACATTTTTGGAATATCTTGTCCGTAATAGACCTTTGTATTTTGCGCTAGAGCTTCATATTTCTTTAATTCCAAGAATTCTTTAGATAGAAGTAATTTGTTTGCTTCTGCTTGCATTTTTAATTGATAATATTCAGCATCAGAACGACTTTTTTGCCTAGCAACATGCATTTCATCTTCTATAGCTGCAATTCGTTGAAGAGATTCTTTTTCCATGATCTTTTGATTGTATTGTATTTTGGCAACTTGTGCTTCTTTTTCTGCTTCTATGACAGCCTTTTTTCTATCTGTTTCTGCATCTTTTTCCACCACTTTTTGATGTTGTGTAGATATTAAGAGTTTTGTTTTTTCTGCTTCCCTATATTTACAAATATATATCATTGTATAAGATTCCATCTATTACTTATATACTCGTAGTAATAATATTTCAAATTAGATTACTTACATTAATTCATAATTTTTCCTGATTGTCTCAGGAATTTTTGGTTTGGTTACTCTTACCGCCTGAATGTTAAGACCTGGTGCTAAGTCGTTTAGATCTTTTTGCAAAGCAGTTTTTAAATTTTCATCTATTTGATCAAATAGATCAATATATACTTCATGTAAAGTATGTACTGAACAAAATTGATTTAACTCATGATGTACTTTATTAAAAATCAAAGTACGATCATAGTCCGCAGTAAAGTTTCTTACCATAGTATAAACTGTGGATACAGAATGAGACGTATATATGAAGAAAATATTTTCATAGGTTATTACAACTTTAAGAATATTATAAGGATATTTTTATATATATATATTTTCTTACCACTGTTCGCATCTAAAATATTTACAACCTCTATGCGATCGAAATAGATCATTACACCACCGCTAGTACCACAAGGTACATTTTTAACTTCGTCTGTTTGCAATGTAACTTGTACAGATCGATATGTGGTTAATACTGGTATCATCATGTGAAATCCAGGATTACTGACATATGGCAATAAAGCACCACCCTAAACAAACCAATAGTTTTAAGTTAAATAATCTCTTATTATTAGTAATAACATAAATTTAATATAAGATATTACTTACCCTAAAATAAACGCCAACATGTCCTTCTTCAATACGATGTAAAGAAAAATTGAAAACTATTGCTAAACAAGCGGGGAGACATATTCTAATGTATTTTTGGCGGAACATTTTGATATATTGATAATGTTCTGTAATAACGTTATTGTTAAAAGATATTAAAGAAAACCTCATAAGATCTTACAATTATGACACAAAATGTATACTTTACGTACTCTAAACACGTACTCTAAACACGTACTCTAAAGTGTTTTTGTCTTTTGAATAGACGAAAAAAACATGTTATTAGATAGACTATAAATAACTTCTTAATATTTCTTTTCTTTTATTTGCGATTACAATGTCAGAATAATTATCAGAAAATGAGGTTATGTTAATATTTAGTTTTCGTTTACAAAATTACCAATATGCACTTCGTATACATTACATGTATGCATCAATTGTTATTGACCAAATAAAAATTGTACCGTTACTTTAAAGTGATAAATTTTCCTAAATTCATATTCCCAAAATGCACTATTTTTACCTCAACCGCCTGCCATAGCGCTTCATACATCCGGTACTTGCTTCGTGTTTGTTATTAAGTTTTACAATAAATCGTGTGTGTGTGTGTGTGTGTGTGTGTGTGTGTGTGTGTGTGCGCGTGTGTGTGCGTGCGTGCGTGCGTGCGTGCGTGCGTGTGTGTGTGTGTGTGTGTGTGTGTGTGTGTGTGTGTGTGTGGTATATATGTATATAGATGTCTAAACAAAAATATAATTTTATAATTATACCGACTTCGTCATTCGACATTAGCTTGGAATAACTGGAAACATTATTTCAAAAATCGAATTATTATCAGATTTATTGTAAAAGAATAATATAATTTTTTCAAATTACCTAAAAAAGAAAATAAAAAAATTTGAATTAAACTTTGATTTGATCGAGTAATTAATTGTCAAATAAAAATAAATTAAATTAGGTTCTAAAATAAAAAATAAAATAACGAAGCAAGACAATGTTTTTTGTTTTTTTTTTATTAATAACCCATACTAATCGATAAACAGAGTTTGTTACACACGATCGAAAGATATTTTTATATATATATTATTTCTTCTTCTTTTCTTTACGCGAACGTGATTTGGATTCTTCCTGTAATCGCTGAAGTGCTTCGGCATCAGCCATATTTTGATTGAGCATTTTTAATTCTTGAAGAGCACGTTTGGCTAAATGTCCCTCGGGTGAGTCGACAGGCTCCAAAAGGAGCATTGCCAATGCTTTTCTGAGATGTTGTGCAGCTTCTTGAAGCTGGGAGGACATTTCCATAGGGGAAATTTCGCGCGCTGCGTAAGCGCGATTAGCCAGCAACACCAAAGGCAAGTGCATTTCGTACAACATTATACCTGAAAACTCATGCTTTACGAAAGAAAAACTAACGCTACTTCATTTCCTTCGTGAATGCTTTCAAACACTTTCGGAAGAAGGCCTTCAATTTTTGTATATATATATATATATATATATATATATATATATATATATATATCTAGTATATATTTAATATATGTTTTAGATATATATAAATATATACTATATATAAGTATACATATATTTTTTTTTTATTTCTAACTACCAATCAAATTAGTATATAAAAATAGCAATACGTTCATGCACGAGCTCTAATCGTCCTTCTTCTGGAAGATAAACTACCCATAAGCGCATTCTAATCTTAATTTATGCAAAAGGAAAGCATTCAGTATGCGAGAAAGCTTTTTCTAATGACAACATTAATTGTTAACATCGATCGTATTCTCTTACCCCATTCGATAACATTAATTAATTACTTACCTTTCAGCCGTGATATTCCAGGTTCTACCAACTCCAATACTTGAAGAACTTCCTTACACAAATCGAGCATCTTTTGAATTATCTTCCTTTGAGGATTCGGCGCTGCCACTTGTTTTCTATAGGCCGCTAATAATTTTTGTTTCAATGCCAATAAAAGATAATGATTAGGATGAAAAGATAGCGTGAGTTTTTTTATCAAAAATTCCATGTCCTGCGATTAGAAAATTGAAAAAAAAACAAACAAACAAACAAAAACTTGAATAGTACCAGCTTTGTGAGCATTTTTAAAGAGTTATCGTATAATCAAGGCGAAACTGTTAATCCATGGTTCGATACGAACTTTTACATTCGTTCCATTGTAATCGTCGATCAGCGCTCGAGTTATATTCAATGTTGCCCTTATGAGATAACCACCGTACATTTTTCTACACTTATTACATTGCCATTTACTGTCACGTTCATATGGTTTCGCTTTTAAAGGATTTAGAGCTCCCACATATCCGTCTCTGCAACGTGGACAACGTATACTACTTAAATGTGATCCTAATTCATATGGATCTTTACAGACCGAACATTCGCACTCGAAGTATTTCTCTTCCCGAAGATGTTCTCTCCTTTCGGCTGTACCCTAAGAAATAACACAAACGACCACGTCAACTCTAACTTATCTTTCTTAATTTTTAATCGAACCAATAAAACAGATCATAAAATGTACCAAAAGCGAGGAAGTGTAGTTGAAGTAAATGACGTCGTTCTCATTGATGGGCAAACTGGCATATACGGTGAGTTGAAAGCGATCATCGACGGTAATATGAGTATTTGCTCTACAATCATGAGCAATAAGGGAAGTTTCCAAGTATAAACCACGTAGAGGAAGAGTATCCAATCTACCGGGTGATCGTAATTCAAAACTGTTCACATCGAGAATCCCGCAAAGCCGTTGTAAGAAATCCGAGGTAGAGATATCGTCATTAGTCACCAGTTGTAGATCACGAAATATCTAAGCGTAATTGTACTTGTAATGATTTCATTTTTCAAATTTTCTGGTTTCATTTTTTTTTAATAATAGTTCTTTCTTTCTCGTTTTAATTTACTTTGATAATATTAACTTCTCTGTCCTTCCAAATGAGAGTGCCTCTTCTTTGATCCATATGCGACTCCATGCGATCCACTTTTTTCCATAGATTCTGATCTCTATCTTTTAAAAGAAATAATCTCAAAGGTAGCAATATACCTATAATATCGTATACTTTATCCTTCGATATATTTTGGTTATCCTTGAAAATCTGACACTCTTCGGGTGTGTGATGACCATCCTTTTTCTAGACAGTCGAACAATTATTAATATTAGTAAAGAGAGATCTTAATTATTTATCAAGATAACGAGTCTACGTAAAATTGTCGTTACCTCGCAATCTGGGCCGCATAAAGGAGCAACGCAACATTTCTTACAAAAGTACTGTAATTCCTTGTTAACTTTGATTAATAATTTTAAACAAGCAAAACAAAAGTAATCGTCCTCGAAAATACCGGGTCCAACTGCAACGGGTTTTTCTCGAAGTATTACTTCGCCGGCTTTTATATTTTTTCCAGCTATTAGATATCTGTAAAAAAATGAATAAAACAAAACAAAATGGATGCGATTAGATCACGCGTGAGTTGGATCATAGATCGGATCTAAATTAATTATACCTTCCGAACTTTTCCGAATGTACAAGCTTGTACGTTTGTGGTTTCGAAACCGAGGAAATATTCTTACTAGTTTCCTTCACGGACATTTTCCTTGCTCATCTAATCCTTTCTCAATTTATTTGACCATATCGAACGTTCTCACTAAAGTGTGAACAAATTTTCGCGTGTAGTAAACCAACATCGAAATTCAAGAAGCTGCACCTCCACCCAATACACACTGCTGTATTCTTAGAAGTCCGATCTGTCGCTGCTAGGGAGCACACGATACGAGAATAAAATTAGAAATGAAGTAACATACGGTTATTGACACATGCATCTTTCACATTGCGGGGGTGTATCAAAAAAAAAAATATATATATACGTATGTGTGCATAAATAGTAATTATCAAAACTTTATTGTAAGTGATTGTTGAAAAAGAAAACAAAGTCGAGACATTTGATTATTATCATTAAAATATTTTATTTGTTCACATCTATGCACATGTAGAGAAAAATTAGAATACATAAATACATAGAGATCAATACATATATATATATATATATATATATATACACACACATGTATAATATTTAATTAGAATAATATTAATTTAATAAATTAAAATAAATTATAATTCTTCAATAGATTGTTCGAGTTGTTCCAATGATTGTTTAGCAGCTATTCCTATTTGACCTTCAGGAGTATCCGCAGGTTCCAAAGTTAAGATAGTTGCAGCTTCCTTCAGTATTATCGAAGCTTCTATCATTTTTGATTTCAATCCAGCTTGATCGATAGTACCGGCATTCCATTGATCCTTTGCCAAGAAGAGAAGAGGCGCGTGTAATTCGTATAACGTCATTCCTAAAAAATACATTCATTATGATTTGTGTAATTTATTAATAAGATTCTTTTATAATATATCTATTGTATATATTTAACTTATATACTTATATATATATATATATATTTACCTCTTATTCGCGAATAGCCGGGTTCTATGACGTCTAATACCTGAAGTAACAATCTACACATGTCGACTTTGTGTTCCAATACTACCACCGGTAAATCATCCAATAAATATTCATCGACTCGTCCGTACATTTGAGTCAGTGAATGTCTAAAATGTAATGATTTTTTTGTTCTCTTTACCATTATAATCTTGCTAAGACGTATATACGTTCTCGAAAATTTAACGAAGTACGGGATGAGCCGAAAATGCATACGGTGATTTTAAAAATCGATTATTCTTTCTCGACATTTTTTAGGTTTATAATCAATCTTGTATTATAGCATTAGAAAAAGAGTAATTGAAAGTAATTTTTAAAATCGTCTAATGAACTTTTGACTCGCCCTCTATATATATAATCACCTTAACATTGTAAGGAAAGCATGCCGCGGATGTAAAACCGAACGATATTTTTTCATAACAGTTTCTCTCTCTTGAATGGCATCAGCCCCGTCAGCTCCACTGATCGTTTCGACAGCTTCGACATCGGCGTGGATTAATTGAAATACTTTTTTAACCGCCGAGCTAGGGGTCGTGAACTCGCAATGAGTACATTTCCATATACTCTTCTCGTCTGTACTCACGTAAAATAATTTATGATAATATAGATTTAATTGATATATGAGAAAATTAGGAATAGATTTACTACTATGTATATATATATATGATAATAATAATTACTTTAAGTACCTAAAGAATCCAATGGTAGGACTATCCCATTATCACATTTATTACATTTCAATGAAGACATATGCGTTCCCAGTTCCGTTGGATCCGAACAGCGTGAGCAGGCACACGCGAAATGTTTCCCTTCGAGTAGGTGTTCCCTCCTTAACATTGTTGGGAAAAGGGAATGCGTGTAACTTCCGTAAAGTTCACCGCCCTCGGGTACCCTGGTAGTAGTACGTAAGTATACTCTGGAAGTAAAAAGGAAAAAAAAGAGAGAATAAAAGAATCTTAATTACTGGTTATGCTGTGTAAGATGTGCTAACGCCATAGCTGTTCGTTATACCTTGATTGTTCTCAGTGTATATATAATATACTTATACACGATACGATTATTGCCGGTGTTATAAAAAAAAAAGTTGATAATAATCGTTAATATAATAAAAACTACAATATTTACCTGTAATCCGAGGGAGATATACTATGACATGTGTTTGAAACGCAAGAATGATTCATCATTGCAACTGTTGGATAAAGTGCTCTAGCACCGTATCCTTTCGACGTTCTTATTTCAAAGGTATTAATTTCCAAGATACCACAAGCCGTTTGTATTTCTTCTTCGGAGAATCTAAAATTCATAAATTACGTATAATATACATATGGACGATTAATTAATTTATTATAAATCGATTAATGTCATTATATATATATATATGTGTGTGTATGTGTGTATATTATACTTGTCCAATTTTAATTGTTTCCTTAAATATTCAACGACATTCACGTGATCCGATTTCCAATGAGGTTTTTGTATTCTTATTTTGTTATGGGCCTCCATACTTTTCACTTCCTTCTCCCATCTCTCTGGATTTTTTAAAGATTCTAATAATAATCTCAATGGGGTGATACATTCCAATTGGGGAACACCATTTTCGTTATTTTGTTCCAAAGCCGCCGATACGTTAAATTTTTCGTTAGCTTGTACAAACACCTATACCCATCATGATAAAACAAATACACATACATATAGTTCACATATAAATATATATATGTATGTGAGTTATATTTTCATCATAAAAATTCATTTTTGAGGATTCACACAATTTAATTAATTAATTAATCAATTAATTATTACCGGGCACTCGTAGTCTTTATGTTGCGATTGATTTTCACAATCTGGACCACAAACCGGCCAACTGCATTTCGAACAAAGTGGTTTATCTTTAAGGGTGGGTGGCCATGGTACATAACAAGAAAGACACAAAGGATAAGTGAAAGCTTTCGGTCCAACAATGAATGGCATCTCCGTCACGATTTCTTCACCAGGTTTCAATTCTCTACTTGCAACCATGTACCTACAAAAAAAAAAAATATATATATATATATATACATATATATATATATATACATATATATATATATATATATATATATATATATATATATGTATATATATATATACATATTCGTTTTTTTCAATCTTTTTCTTACTGAATAATTTAATTAATATTATATAAAAATTTTTATCGATCCTACCTTCCCACTTTATCATTGTGGCGAATATTGTAAGCCTTCGTTTGAACCGGTTCCTAAAAAATACACACATTGACATTAATTTAAATGTTTGTTTTTAATATTTTCATTTCATAAATATGGACATAGATATGTATATATGCAATTAAATTATTATTAAAAATGATGTGGCCAGGATGTATCGACACTTTGTAGTTTCACTATACGTACTTTCGAGCTGTGCGCTTTGAAAATAGCACGAAATGAAATAAAGTGCGTTAAAAAAAAAAAAAGATTAAAACGAACAACATCGCGAGGAGTATTTGGAAAATATATTATTAAATAAAAAAAAAAAATAAACAAACAAACACTTACTTTTTCTTCCGACATTATTCGTTTTCACTGGGTTCTATCCCTTAATTAATTTCTTTTCTTACAACTAACAATAAGCAAATGACTTCGTTGGATACTTTCGGACAACTAAAAACAAAATTCGTCTTATTTGTTATATATATATATATATATATATATATATATATATATATATATATATATACACATATATACATATATGTATATATATTTTATCAAAAATACCTATTGGCTGATCTTGCCAATAGTATAATCTAGAACATGCTACCAAGTTCTACCACTGACTTGAAAGCAACGGATGCATGCTATAGAAACGTTTCGCACCGTTTTACTGTGGACCACCAGTAGATGTATTTTTAGATCCCTCAGTCGATCTACGGAAAGTCTCTCTACTTACGTTCATTTTTTGTCAAACTAATATAATTTTTCCTATCGTACGAACGTAGATATTTAACGAAAAAAAAAGCAAAGATAACTAAAATATTAAATAAAAATGAACGGTAAGGAATAAGATCTTGAATGAACTTAAGCAAGATAATGCAAAGAGATGCAATAGTTATAAATAATTAATTGTCTATTGTTGAAAAACAATGAATGATATATAGTTATCTATTAAAGTTTTTAAACGCGCCGTCGCGTATGTTGTGTATGTTTTGATTTTATTTAGAATCCAATGTTATTTATTTAACTCTTCGGTGTCACGTGCATAAAAGCATACCATAAGATTCAATGCACGTGCTTTTGTATCTTGCATTAGATGTTAATCTAAGGATCAAATAAAAAAAAAATGGTACGAATGTAATTCGCGTAAAAAAAAAGAAAAGAAAAGGAAAGAAATATGATCATCGCAGATATGATATCTGATCAATACTTCTCTCTCTCTCTCTCTCTCTCTCTCTCTCTCTCTCTCTCTCTCTCTCTCTCTCTCTCTCTCTCTCTCTCTCTCTCTCTCTCTCTCTCTCTCTCTCGATAGAATTATCATCCCAAAGGGAAATTAATTTATAGGCATATAATACGTCTTCCGGTAGAATAACATAAACTACTGCTATGTGCAACAGACTATGAAGATCTAACAATAAATATCTAAACTACATAATACGAATAATATATTATTTCGTAAGAAATATGAGACTTACGAGTATGTATTACAATTCTTTTTCATTTTTTTACGTTTCGAAGTATAACTTGGTTGTAGACATATTAAAAAAAAAAAAGAAAAGAAAAGAAAAAACAGATAAAAAAAGAAAGAAAATAAAAATATAAAGAAAGAGTCGAGAAGTTGGTTGAAGATAAGTAATTCGTATCTTGCAAGTAATCATTATTAAATCAAAATACACGTTGTGTTAAAAAGAATAAAAAAAAAAAGAAAAAAGTTGATTCTAAGAAATAATCCTTGTACTGACAAAGTTCAATAAACGCACCAGATAAAGCAGATATGATGCGTGCAAAATCCACGCCTATGCGAAGTCGTGGTGGAAGGGAGGGATGGCTCCTTTAAGGTTACGTAATAGTCTGGAGGATGATCGATGCAATAATGAAATATATGAAGAAAAAAAAAGAAATGTTTATTTTAAAATCGAAAAATAAACGTATGTATATATATATATACACATAATCGACGTTTCAGAGAATAATTCGAATTACTCAGTCGTCCGAGGGACGACGACAGGAGTGTATAAAAATAGCTGAAGAAAAATGTTTGTAAATTTAAGGTTTAGCTCGGCGGCGCATGCGCAGACGGACATAAGCCTGTATCTCCCCTCAGTATCCAACGGTGGACGATCGGTCTCGTGTAACGCAACTCTTTTGTGAAGTCACACGATTTCCTATACTCGATTTATCCTCCTGACATAAAACTGTAAGTAAATATCAATTCTTTATAATAATTTTTAATAACAATTACGTATCGTGCCGTCGATAATCGTACGAAGAGTACGGACACGTACGAAAAGTACGGGGAAAAGAGAAAATATCTACCGGCGTTAATCTGTAAGAGGCGACGTCGTACGTGTGATGGCAGCGATCTTTAGTCGAAATACTACTCCTTCGAAACAATTTTCTAATTGTACGAGTTAAAGGTTTTCTTTTTTTTCATTACCTCACGATTCACGGCTAACCTCGCTTATCGGACTTTTATCAATTTGTCCTACTCGAATATATAAAAAAAAAAAAATTATCTTTCTGGTCCTTATGTAATATCTGAAACAGGTCAATATCATTCCATTCTCGCGTAACGCCACGAACCCACCGTCTTCATAACCAATTTCTGGCAACGTAATATATTCATTTTCTATTTTCTTTTTTTTTCTTTTTTCTTAACAGATCGAGTTATTCTTGATAGTTACGTTGTTATAATGTATTCACGATAAAAATTGTTCATTTCTTTTTTATCTCTGGGCATTCTTTTGCTTTACCCCAACAATGTATCTTCGTCCGAAATATTTTATACTTTGTTTCGAAGATTAACCTAAGAGTTCCTACGTATATCTAAATTCCTTTTCATAACTGTTATATAATTTTTAATTATATATATGTATATACATATATATATATGATAAATTTTTTGTCATTACTATAACAATAAGTATAATATAACAAAAAAAATATATAAATTGAATTTGTTGTATTTGCTCATTTATTGTATAAATTAAAAATTTATTTGTTTAGGTTTAAATTAAAATATAAAATATTAATAATGCCGTAATATTATTCTTTCAGGAACTTCAACGAATATGGCTCCTCCGACTTACAAAGATCTTGGCAAAAGTGCTCGTGACGTATTTTCTAATGGTTATCATTTTGGCCTCTTAAAATTAGATGTCAAAACCAAAACTGATTCCGGCGTTGAGTTCTCCAGTGGTGGAGTATCCAATCAAGATACTGGAAAAGTATTTGCTACCTTGGAAACCAAATATAAAGTCAAGGAATACGGTTTGACATTTAGCGAGAAATGGAATACCGATAACACTCTTGCAACCGATATATCTATCGCAGATAAATTACTTAGTGGACTTAGCATTGGTTACAGTTGTACTTTTTCACCTCAGACTGGGTAAAGGATCTTATGTTATAGTTGTAAAATTAAATTTGTATGATCAAACAAAAACTTGGTCTATTGCAGCACTAAAACAGGACAATTGAAGACCACTTACAAACATGAGAATGTATCGGCAACTGCTGACTTTGATTTAAGTCTTTCTACTGGTCCGCTCATTAATGCTACTGCAGTTGTAGGATATCAAGGTAATTATAAATATTTTTTTGTAAATAAATGTTCACCTGTTTTATAATCCTATTATATGTGATATACTAGGTTTAATTCTATTGCACTTCTATCTATAACAGTAATACATTAAAGTTGTGTAAATAAAAAAAAAAATTAGCAACATTCATTTATGATAGAAAATATTATCGTTCAACTATCATTCCTATTTCCCAGAATATTTGTTTTAAATTATTTTCCTGAAACTGATTAACATTTTATTGTTTAGATGTTTAATCCATTCCATAAGTGCACCTTTCTAATCCTTTCCTTGATTCACGTTTGTGATTTTCAAGATATTCCAGGGGAACATGTAAGGTGACAATGGAATAGGCACGAAAACGTTTGATATAACTTCTAATTTATTATATTGTAATCGCTTTCAGGATGGCTTGCTGGTTATCAAGCTTCATTCGACTCGCAGAGAAGCAAGCTTACGAAGAATAATTTTGCTCTTGGATTTACTGCTTCTGATTTTGCTTTCCACACTTCTGTGTAAGCATTACATGTTTCAAATACATAATAGTAATTTTTATTTGGGTAATATCATTTGATTTGATAATATCTATGTAGGGATAACGGCCGTGAATTTGGTGCCTCCATTTATCATAAAGTAAAACCTGACTTGGAAGGTGCCATTAATTTGGCTTGGAATTCCAGTAATAATGTGACACAATTTGGACTTGGTACCAAGTATAATCTTGATAACGATGCGAGTGTTAGGGCCAAAATTAATTCTCAACTTCAGATTGGTTTGGGATATCAGCAGAAACTTCGCGATGGTAAGTCCACGTGATATTGTTCGTTTCTTATTAATATATTTCCCACTGTAACAAATTGAGAGCGCCGAGTCAATATGTTCACTTATTTTTTCACTATTTATTTTATTAATATGTTTTACAGGTGTAACTTTGACTCTTTCTACCAACATTGATGGAAAGAACTTTAGTTCTGGCGGACACAAAATTGGTTTAGCATTAAATCTTGAGGCTTAAGTATTGACGTTTACAAAGAAAAAAAAAAGAAAAGAAAAGACGTCTAAAAAAGTTATGACTTCATGACTTTTATGTCATAAAAACTGCAACACAGTACATGCTTCAAATAAAAATATTACCTATAACATATAGATAGGTTTATCCTTAAGTAGATGCCACACGAAAAGGTCATGCATCACTTCTAAGCAGTTAAAGGGACTGACTATATTTAAAGTCATGATCGTGGGATAAAATACATAGAATTGTTTAAAAAAAAGTATCTTCTATAATGCAAGTAAAAAAAAAAAGATATGTGTGGTATGATTATTCGTTCTTTACTTTAATAATATCCTACATACACATAATAATTTATTTCTAATTTGTCACAGCAGTTTAATTCTGTAATAAAATAAAATATTTGCTACATAATGTTGTACCAAAGAACGGGGATAAAATATACGTGAAATTACATCCACATAAATTAATATTAAACTTAACTGCCATTATGTGCTGCAAGAAAAATTGCGATAGTACATATATATATTCACTTTGTTGACTTATTCAGACAACAGAATTTAGTACTTCTCACCAATGTATTTATGTAAGAATTCTGACGTTCATTCACAAAACGAGCAATACATTTTATTGACAAAAAAGTATCTCGCACATAATGAATATCTTTTATCAAAGCCCCATAGTACAACAATTTTGTTCCTAGTATGATGTAATATCATAAAGGATAGATGCATGTGGTACACAATCTCATATATACAATTATACGTATAATGTAAATAGTGAGATTAAGTCTTTGTCTAGCTCTAGTATATTTCAAAGACAATATACTTCTTCAATCTAATATATCTTTTAGGCCATTCATTATCTATGTCAAATAACTATTAAAACAATAATGCTATGAAATGTATAAAGATATTATTCTTAGTACCGCAATATAATATATATATATATATATATATATATATATATATATATATATATATATATATTATTTTTTCTTATTGCTGGAATATCACTACATATACTGGGTAGGTATATTTTTCAATTCTTGGTAAATAAATGCCATTTTATTTTCTAATTTATTATGAAATTAACAAATATTTGCATAATCATGAATTTTACATAAATTGACAAAAATCTCTTTTTGTTTCATTTTCTTTAGTTTTTCACTAGACTAGACTCTGACTTGTTTGTGATATACATATTTGTGTGTTTGTGTATAATCAAAACTTATAACAAAACTTGCAATATATAGTTGCAATTCTTACACTAAATATGGCTTATATTTTCCAAGTTTCCAATATATCACCAACACAATTTTGTAGTTATTACTCTACAGCTTTATTTTATATAGAAAATATAAATGAGTTTTGAAAGTAACATGTGTTAAAGTTTTATGATATTAATTTAATTATGAGTTATAAAACATAAAAAATTGATAAATAATATAAATATCTCTCCTATTTCTTTTTTTAACATTAATAACATTGATTAATAGTAGGGGTAATGTAATCTGTACAGAAAATACATTTAATTTTTTTTTTTACTATGTGTATATATATATATATATATATATATATATATATATAACTATTTACTACCTTGTTTTTTATTTTATAAATTTGTTTAATTTCTTTCTTGGATAATAAACACAGAAATTGGGTAATCTATAAATTAGACACATGAAAGTTTTCTATAATTTTTATGTAGCACTTACAAGTTTTTAACTTTTGAAAAAATTGTATCTTTATATTATAATAATAATACAACAGAGATTTTGTATATACTAAGGTGAAAGCTGCCCTAGCATAACAAATCTGTATGTTTGATCATAAGAAAGTGATAGTAACCAAATGCTGGATGAAAAATTAAACACAAAAGTAGATTACCTATACCATGAGAATTCTTTTCATTATTAAACAAAGACTGATGTTAGTGAACCAGTTGGTCTTCTATTGCTTTTGCAATCCATTCTGGTTCAGTTTGGGCAATCTTTTCTATTATTTGATTAACTTGATAACACAATGATTGTATCTGTTTGTCCCAAGTTGGTAATGTTTCACGCGCTGGAAAAACAAAAATTATTTTAAGTAAAAAATTAAGTATTTCCTATGGAAGATATATTAATATTAATATTTACTTTCAAAATGTACAATAGAATCAATTTGATCAATATAACCGTTCATTCTGCCTTCAGTTATCATTTGACTAGCAATTTTTTCAGCTTTCGTTGGTGGAATTTCCAATAAAGCACCCAATTCTTCAAAGGTAATATTATTATATAATTTGCTAGCAGATAATAAATTATGTTCAATAACGGCTCTATCAAGAATAGTAGATCCCAATCCATCAATAGTACAAGCTTTTTGATGTGGCTGTAGAAGAGCTTCAAATTCTTGAAGTTCAGAACGCCGAATTATACGATCTAAGTACATCTTTTCCAAAATTGAATATGCAGGAAGTTGTTGACAACGTTCATCTTTGAATAATGTTGCTAGCATACGACTTCTTTGCTGTCCTATTAAAAATTAGTTTCTAATTTATTATAACTACAATTTTATGAATCGAACTAATTTAAAAAAAATATAATTACCAGCTGAAGCAAGTACTGTACAAATTAATGCGTTTCTAAGAGCAGTCATTCGTTCATCTTCGTGTATAATAGATCTATATGATAATTCATTATATCTTTGTGCTGCTTCTATAAATTTTCTTCTGTAATCTAATACTCTCGCATAACAAACTTTATAATAGATTTGTAATTGTTCGTTTTTAGATTCTGCCTGTAATATAAAAATAGGAACACAATAATCGAAACATGATAAAGGATTTATGTTGTTACGACATAAATTATATATTTAAACTATTACCTGCAAAAGAGATGCTCTATTAATGAAAGCTTCGGCTTGTACTGGATCATCATCTTCTAGATACAATCGTGCAATCTTAAGATAAGTTTCAAGTTTGTAATCAACCGTATATTGCCTGCAAAATATTATAAATTTTATATTATACATATATCAAAAATACTCAAGAAGTTAATGAATTACTATCTGCATATAAAATTTAGTTTACAAATAATTACTTTTGTCCTGTCTCAAGTGGAATTCCTACTAATACATTTGCTGCTTCTCGCCAATTTTGATTACGTTCATAAATATCGGCCAAATGTTGTCTTATACTAGCTACTTGTTCCTCAAAAGAGATAACTCTAGGTTGAACCTATAAAAAAAAATCTAAGTATATTCCTGATTTGATGAAAATACTCTATTCTAATTGAAAAAGCGAAATACCTTATCTAAAGTATAATGTGAGACAGCCTTAGAAATTTCATCAGGTAAGGAAAGTAATCTGCTACTAACGTCTGTCAAAACTTGCCTTGATATCACTAGACTTACATTTTCATTTACAACTGAAACGCATACACACGTTATTATTTATTTATATATAAATATATGAACATCTATACTTGAAAATGTCATTGATGATAATAAAAACAACATACTCGCTTCGATGAAAACCTTTAAAGCATCGACAAGCTCTCCATTGGCTTGTGTTTGATTTGAGTTAGCCGAAGCTAGTATCGCATCTAAAATTGAACGATACCTAGAAAAAAATTATTGTTTCTTTTTTATTGCGCAATAAGGACAAAATAAACGAGATCTATTTAATTGGATTTACTTTTCGGCTTGATCCTTATGAGAACCGCCAGAATGTGCCAAATTTGCGAGTTGTTGACGTACAGCGGCTACCGTCACCATCTTTTCGACGAACATCGACCACGAACTACAATTTATTTCAGAACAAATACCAATATTCATGATATATCTAAATTGACGAACTTCTATTTCTACAAAATAATTGCATGATGTCGTTTGGTGGCGTTGTAGAATTTTCTACACCTATAAAAACACACATACGCACACATATATATATATATATATATATACACACGTATATTTAGTTACTTCATTGACTAATAATTTTATCACATTAACTATAAAAATATTTAAAACATTTAATAATAAGATTATTTTGTGCTAGTAAAATAATATACTTTTCAATTTTAATATATTACGACGATAATATTATATCGAATATAACTTAACCAATCAAATAACAATATCTTAGAATTTGACCAATCGTATCTTTACTTTCCCGCCAAAGAAGGATGATATTATTGTAACAAATTTCATATAAAATATTTCAACAATATACAGTCGTTATAGAAATGCATTAAACAACAGAAAATTAAATGAATTATCTGTATATTAATATATATATATATATATATATATATATTTAATTGCCGATCAGTATACATATATTAAATGATTAAAATGTTTTTTAGAAAGTAGTAGCTTTTGACATATAATAAAAAATATGTCTGAAATCAACTATCTCTCTTTTCGAGTCCATCGATTATACTTTCATTTTCTATAATAATTTTGTACAGATTATTTATGATATTAAACGGAAAAAAAATATATAATTAAATAGCCCATTACGAAATTATTAGAAAAAGTGATAATAAAAAAGTTTGATTTCTTAAATTTTATTGCTTTAGCGCCTTTGAGATAAACATTTTTTCAGATAACTTTCTTTTTTATTGGTTCAAGAGGGCGCTCAATTGGTTGACGTGTTTTTAGCCGCGGAACAGCAAAAATGGCGAAATCGAAATTTGCAAAGTGCGCGAAAATATCGCTTTGCATTGTTGGCCAATTTAGCTACTAAAGGGAATATTGATTCTCTCTAGCTTAATCGCGAAGAGAATTCATTTTGTGTTTATCGTGAAACATTTATTTTATCTATAATTTATCGTTTAGTATTAAACGACCTTTAGGTCTGTTTGTACACAGCGGTGCGTAGTGCACTGTGGGACAGCAATGGTGGGCGCGTGATTTTGAACAAATTCGAGATATCAAGGGAACGCGTAGGTATGTACGATAAATCGTGGAACTTCTTTTTGAAAGCGTTTAAATGACATTGTAATGTTTAGGGAACATGTTCGCCATATATATAACGATTTTATCATAAATAATGTGAGTTTCGTGGCACGCCCCCACCCAACACTGTACGTACCTGATACGAATTGGTGTATTTTAGGTTAAGTTGAATTTTGTGTGATATTGAGCTTATGTTTAGAAAGATTCTCGTTAAAGTTTACCAATTAATATTTGGAGTGTTTTTTATTGAACAGAATGTTTCTGCCGAATTAAAATGAGTGCATTAAAGTTCATTAAATACGTGTACCAGTTCGTTTTACGGAAAATGGCGCGTTCTAGCAATAAATGGCGCTAATGTTCCTGAGTGGTTCATTCTTCGAATTTTCCATCATCATTCAAATTTGATTGTTCTAATAATTAAGAGTCAAGAATTGACCTGTCACCTGCATTATTATCTATATTAGTACGTATTTAAGATGTATTTTACTCATCAATCGTGTTTTCATCTTTCTTCAAGATTTGAATTTTTGAATTTTTAAATTCTCAATGGTCTGATTTGCTTAACATATTGTAAAGTGATTTTGTATTCAGTTATCATCTTGGATCATCTCATCTATATTAATATATTGAATTTGTATTATATTATTTACAATATTTATTAATATTATATATATCTTTAACCTGCATATGTTCTGATGGTATTTATAGTTATCTGCGACGATACTGATAAAGTTTATACATTAATTATTTATAACTTTTAATATAATAAAAAATAACATAAATGTATTATTACAATAATCAATTTCAGTAGAATATATTTATGTAGCCTATTATTATTTTATTATTTAATGCACAAATATATTAATCGTATAAAAGTTCAATATTAACAAATATAAAATTACGGAGAATTGATCTACTACTTTTTACCATTTAATTAAAATTATCAATAACTTAGAATATAGGAAAGATCATTATGCTTTAATATGGTGATATTTATAATATCATATATCATTTTTGATAGGTAATATCGTCATGTCTTTGAATAAAGGACAGAATGCAAGGGCTTTGGTTGAACCTTTAGCTCTTGATTCACGTACATTAGGCGATGGAGATCTTAGTGCTCTAACACTATCGCATAACAATGAGCAATATACGTCAAATGATTTTGAAGCATTTGCGAATATTCAAGCTGAATTGGAATGTATGAATGCAGAGGAAGTCATGGCTACTGAAGAAGAGCAAGTAATGATAGAGCAAAACATTGAGGCTGAAACTATTGTACCTGATGTGGAAATGTCTGAAGTTTCAGAACAAATTCAAGCAGAAGAAATAGTTTTCACAAGTGCAAGTCAAAATAATCAAAATATTATATTTCAAACTAAGCCGTCATTACAAAGGGTTCCTGTATCTGCAGTACAAGTATTTTTATTGTTTAAATTGTCTTTATCTCACAAGATTTATTGTAAAACTAATTTATTTATATCGTAACAACAATGTTCATAGGTCAAACAAAATATTTGCCCAGCTACTCAAAGTCAGTCAATCATGATAGTTTCTCCAGCAAGTGGGCAAGGCACTAGCCAAATTCTAAAAATTTCTCATCCAGCATCAGCATCAACTGGACAATTACAATCAATAGCACAAACCCTTATAACGGCAAAACCTGCAGATGGTAGTGTTCTACAACTAAGATCGACACAAGCAAATAAGCCAGTGATGGCAACTAGCCATTCGGGAAATATTACATTGAGTAATATACAAAATGTAAAAACAGTGCAAACAACCAAACGTTCAGTACAAAGTAATCAACAAAATCGGAATGTAAGAAAGATTTTATATATTTTGTTTATTGTATATTTTAATAATATAGCTAATTTAATATATTAATGACAACAACATATGTTCTCATAGGTTTATACTAAAATGATATTAGCTGGAAGTCAAACACAACCAGGACAACAAGTTCTTATAACAAGTCCACAGAATGAAATCCAACCCGCTCAAACAATAAAGTTTTTAAGTAGTAATGTAAGTAGTCCAAATTTAACAAGTCCAACGAAAACTATAACATTGGCACAAGCACAACAAATGGGGTTACTAACTACAAACAAAGTTCAGCATATTTTACCATCAACTCCACAAAAACAAGTACATATTATTTCTTCATATTATAAAAATGTCAAATTTTATTTTATTCTCATATGATAATTTTTTCATATCATTTGAAGGGTATTATTGTTAATAAAGTGGTTCAGTCCTCATCGTCTCAATCATCTAAAATGGCAATAGTTCCCACTAATGCAGTAAAATCCCCGACTAAAATATTACCAGCGCCAATAATTAATACTCAAGTTAAAGCATCTACAATTTCAAATCAACAATCAGTATTTTCTTCTTCAAGTAAAACAAATGTGCAGCCAAGTCCGCAAAAAGTAATTATTAGACAGGTAATTTCAAATAAATTAAACAAATTAATAGATGATTTTTTAACATTTTACATGATATATTATATATTATTATAGAGTTCTTTAAAGCCTGGAACGGTATTAGGAAGTGGACAAGTTATTAGAATACCTGCAAATCAAAATATTGTAACTGGATCCAGCCAAGTACATCAAATTCAAATGCCAGGAAGACAGGTAAAATTATTTGTTCTATTGTATGTGACTTTTTATTACATAATATTAAAATTATTACATATATATATATTTATATATATTTATATTATATAGGTGCAATATGTTAGATTGGTGAGTACTCCTTCATCTGGAAGTACTAATGTTGTTACTGTAGGTAAATCAAAACCACAAACACAAACTTTACAAACTGTAGGAGTAAGTCAAAAGTTAGGTGGACAACAACAGATAGTAAAGGTATAAAACGTATATGACAAGTATAACACGTATGACAGATAAAGTTCATTATCTTATTAATTCAATCAATTATTATTTTATTATTTCTAATACACTTAATTACAGGTTGTTCCTTTAAACACTAGTAATCAATCATTAAGAACAGTAGCACCAAAGACTACGCTAACTGGAAGCGGTCAGAGATTGTTAATTCCTGCTGCTGCAACAGTAGGAAATCAATCGAAAAATGCTGTTGCTATACCAGCATCTGCTTTGAGTCAACTTGCATCTGGTCAAGCCGTCCTTTCGACTAATTCTAACGTTGGTAATATTGTTGTTTTGCCGGCACAATATATACAACAGGTACAGTATGCATTTATATACGTTACAAATTTATTCCAAATATTATTTTCAAATTAAAGAAGGAAAATAAAGGTATTATATTATGTTTTATTAAAATAGCAACATACAGACGACGGAAAATTAAAATCTCAGCAATCTACTCCTAACTTATTAGGAAATACACAAAGTTTGCAAAGTCCAACTAGCAATGCAACTTCTGGATCTATTTCTGAAAGTAAAGTATCTCAAAGATCATATACAAATGTTGAACCGAATGGTATTAGACCGAGGAAACCGTGTAATTGCACTAAATCGCAATGTCTTAAACTGTGAGTAATTTAGAAATATATATATGCTGTTGGACAATATTAACTTTTTTATATTGAATGACATGCATGTAATATACTTTATTCATTAATAATATATACTCCAGAATTGTGTTAATATCCAGTAGTAGTAGTAGTAGTAGTAGGCTGTGAATTACTATTTATTTGTTTATTAATATTCTATTATAAAAATGACAGTCTACGAAAGCTTGTATACTTCAGAGGCATATATTGAAATCCAAGCTACATATTTTTATGTAAAAGAATAGGAATGTTTAAAGTATTATTTATAGGAATAAAAATACTGTATTCTTTGTGCACCCTTATTGAATATATATTTGTATAAAATTGATATCTATTTAAATTATGGATATAATCGCACACAGATATTGTGATTGCTTTGCAAATGGAGAGTTTTGTCATATGTGCAATTGTAATAATTGCTCCAACAATCTTGGCAACGAAGAGGAAAGGCAAAGAGCGATCAAATCATGTTTGGAACGTAATCCGAATGCTTTTCGTCCAAAAATTGGGAAAGGTCGTGAAACTGGCGATGATATACGTAGACACAATAAAGGATGTAATTGTAAAAGGAGTGGATGTTTAAAAAATTATTGTGAATGTTACGAGGTATTGGAAATAATTATTAAGAATTTATCAGAAAATAATATTATTAACAAACTAAGGATTATAATCAAAATATTGGTAAAGAACTTAATTTGTAAAGAAAAAAAAAGAATGGTCAAATTAAGAGAAATTCTATGAATTTTAGGCTAAAATTCCATGTTCCGCAAATTGCAAATGCATAGGATGCCGAAATATAGAAGAACCTAATTTAGAAAAAAAATCCTTAAAAGATTTGGCAGATGCAGCTGAAGTAAGGACAGCACAGTTAACATTAAATAAAGCAAAGTTGCAATTATCTGAAATGGCTTTCAGACCGCCTGCTGTTTCAAATACTGGTGCAAGGTGTGTATAATTATATATGATAATAAATCAATTTTTTAATGCATATGACCCTAGTTAATAATATGTAATAATGCATGCGTGATATACTTAGAAGATAAATTAAAGATAAATAACTCGTCTATTTCGATATAATTAATAAAATGTTTTTTTTTTTTTTATATATATATATATATATTACCCAGGCAACCATTTAATTTTTTGACTGATAAAGTAGTAGAAATGACTTGTCAGTGCTTAATGGCACAAGCCTATGAAGCTGAGCGTGATATGTACGATGATGAAACATCGCAAAAACTTATTATCGAAGAATTTGGACGATGTCTCAAAGAAATCATAGAGTCGGCGCATAAAGCAGAAGCTACCTAGCAGGTGCAGTTTGAAAATAATTTTTTTTTTTTTCATTGTTACAAACGTCCACAAAAATTTTACTATTAAGGATATTAATTCTCAGTATATATTAAATATATTATTGAAATTAAATCATGAAATTCGCAATGGAAATGTTACATACCAAAGAATGAAATAAAAATGCAAATGCGTGTTTATTACATATGATACATCACAATCAAGAGAGCGGTATTTATGACAGTTAAATCATGATGATTTCATCTAAATAAAACATCTTTTGAATTATAATTGAATTTGAAATTTGGATATGATAAAATATTAGGGGCTCTTTAGATAGTAGGGTATATATTATCATACATAATATTAATTATATATATATATATATATATATATATATATATATATATATATATATGATGATATAAAAATTAATATTTATTTCTATGAAATCTATAAAAAAAAAAGTTATAAGAGAGTTTGATAAATTTTGTGGTACTGTTTGCCTGTGGGTATGATGAATAAGATTATATTGCTTTAAACTCAGTATAAAAGAAATTTGTCTTATTGTAATTAAAGTAGTCAATTATTGCTTACAGTGAGATATATATATAATATATATATATATCATTTCTTTGCATGTGTGGATATAGCAATATATTCATTACAAAATATTTTTGCGTGCAAGATATATAATAATATTACAGATGAACTTTTAGTTTTTAACTGTATAAATCATTCAGCATGTATAATAATTACTGGATGTAATAATTCCAACATTAATTAAATAGTTAAGGCCATCATTACATAAATACCTTCTAATATTTTCGTGTGGTTACTCTTGATGGAACATAATATTTAAAGATATTGTATTATGTAGTATTATAATTCATACTAGAACTCATATAATATTGATTCTTGAGTTTGTATAAAATCATTATTGATGAATGTGATATTTCGAAATATGAAAACTCAAAATTTTAATATTAGTGGGATTCTAATTATGTTTTTACATTTCGTTTCTTTCTTTATTTTTCTTTCTTTTTTGTTTTTTTTCTTTTCAGAACAAAAATTCTGTAAATTTAATTTTAATCATTTATATGAGTACTTATAGAATTTATTTGTTTTCTGAATAATTCAGAGAATGTGTGGCTTCGAAAGGAATCTTACATATGTTGAAGTCATAATCAATTAATATATGCTTTAGTTTGTCCTCTTGTTGATTATTGATAATGAATTAGTTATATATACGTCTATATATATATATATATAATTTGTCATAAAATAAAATATTATTACATTGAAATCATAAACTTTTTCTCTGTAGCAAAATAAATTACATTCATCTTTAAATTACATTCAATGATGTCAATTAATATACGTAATTGAAGTATGCTACTAAATGTTATACAAAATCAATTTAATTAATTATTAATAATTACTTAATCTTACATAAAACAGATTACTATCATGGTTGTAACAACAACAATATATTGAAATTATAGTGTATGAATTAATAAAAAAAAAAGTACAGTTTATATATGTATATATTATAATATATAAGAAAAAAATGTAATATAAACAGAAATATATATTATATATTTACAAAAACTGCACTTTTTGAAAAAGTAATTATTTTAAGTACATATAAGTATATAAATACTGTACAAAATATCGTGTTATGCATAACTGGAATTAATTGAAAGTTTAAATTGTAGTATTCATTCAGATATATTTTGATTTACTTATTTAAATATATCACTTTAAACCTACTTTAAACGTATGCATACTTCAATTAATATTTTTATTAGAATACATTGTGAATACACAGGTTTAAAATAAATGTATGAACGCTAATGTAATATTATATAATTATGTTCATAAAGCAGCTGATGTAGATAAGAATATGTTGATAAATAATAGAACATTAATCTTTAATAAAGCGTTTTTTGTAAATAATGAAAATCTGATATCAATGAGCTACAATATTTACTAAAAAGAAAAGTTTATTTATTAAAAAGAAAAACGTGCATTATGCATCATAAATTTTCTTTTTCTTATTTTTTCTTTTATAAGCAGTAGAGGAAACAATTCCCTTACAATGTATGTAATTATATGTCTTTCTACATTACGATATATGAGAAATAGAATTTGTAGTTAAATTCAAATATTATGTAAATATATGATGCGAGATGCATAAATTGTAGCGTATTAATTAATTAAATGTACCATCGTGTCTGATATCAGGTTTCTTATAAAAAGAAATCACTTGAAGTGTGTATATCAAAAAGCGTTGTATATATATATTATATGTATGAATCACATTAGTACATCCTCTATTTCTAATGTATTGATTCAACCATTATTATTGTATGTTATAGGTAAAAAATATAATACACATAATAACATATGAAAGAATTTAATATTTTCATTGCAAAATTTAAAATTTTACAATTTTATTTTTTGTATTGTTTTTATCTTTATCATTCTTATTTTTCTCAGTACTTGAATCCAAAGATTCTAAAGTACCGTCCGTAATTTTATCTACTGTAATTGCAGATTCTTCTTTTTCTTTGATTAAATCTGGACAATCTTTTTTCAAATGTGTAACGTCCCCACAAATCTTGCAAGCTCCCCCATCAGGATAGATCCCTCTAGGATTGTCTGGACATTGTTTAGAAATATGTCCTTGTTCACGGCAGATAAAACAAGTTGCATATCTGTATTCTGGAGCTTTGGTCACTTTGCACTCAAAATGAGTATGTTCAGTTGAACCACATTTAAAACAAATCCCTGTCCCAGATTGTTCATTCGCAAGCTCGGGACAGTCTGATAAATTATGACCAGATTTACGACAGTGAAAGCAAACGTGCTTTTTAGCACGTGCCAATTCCTTTTCAGCCTTCCTTCTTTCCAATTTCATTGCAATATCAATTTCTGATTTTGGTATACCTGGGAATTAAGGAATCATTTTATAAAATATATCATCACAATGTACGAGGTAACGAAAGATTTTTTCAATTATATACGTACCTTGCATTACCATTTTTTTTCGTAAATCTTTTAATCTCTCTGCATCTTCTTTTTTTACTGGAAATCCATCATACTTGACTATCTCTATTTCTATCCCATTAAGCATCATTTTGATAGGACCACAATCAGGTTTTCTTCTTTTATGTTCTTTGTCATCTCTAATTTTTGGAGCCTTTCTCTTATTATTTTGTTTGAACATTTTACCATTATAATGATTAAATTTATTATTAAAGTAATTATTTCCATTTGAATAATTTTTATTGAACCTTGAAGGATAATTAGTGTTGTTATGCTTTGAATTAGGAAGATCATTATTATTAATTTTAGATTCTTCCTCGTTTGTCAAAGTTGCAGTAGTTGAATCGTGTAGACTCTTATTCTGTTTTTTCATATTACGTTTTTGTCGTTTGCTTAAAACTTGGTGAGATTGTACAGAATTATTTTCACTGTCTATTACTTTCGTGTCTAAATTAACATTATTTTCTATTTGTGTTTCTGATTTATTCTCACTGTTAATATTTTTTTTCTTTTTGATTTTGTTAGATATCATATCTTTAGTCACTTTTTTATCGCATTTCTCATCATCAAAACTTGCCCAACTATTACTTGCTGTATTATCAGCTGATTCTTGTTTTTCACTTAAAAGTTCTTTCGCTGTTTTTATCTTCTTTTCTGTTGTTTCATTTTCAGTTAATTGCTGTTTCATAACATGCCATGGAGTAGCATCATTGGGCAAACGTTCATTTGATGCTTTGGATCCCTTTGCCCTTGTATATCTTGTCATGTTCTGAAATAAAATTATTACAGTGATTTTAACATTTTTTAAAATATTAAAAAATAACAAAATAAATATACTTACCGATTAGTTACTTACTATCTTTATGTAAAAAAGGATGCGAACAATGTCATAACCTAACTTTTCACACCACGTGTATCACGCAGAAAGAGTACGGTAAATGGTAATAACTTGAATTATTCACTGATAATATTACAACTTATAAATTTATAAAATATGTTGCAGTATACATAAATGAATATAACATTATCATTTTTTATCTCACTTTATTATTGCCCATTATTGCCAAGATTTGGCAAAAGTTTGACGCTACTTGATGTCACCAATAAGCTTTACTCAACTGTATTGTAAAAAGCTTTACTACTGTTTATATAACCTTCATATAGTAGAGTTATTCAATTAAAATATTGTTTACGTTGTAAAGGATATTTATAGTAAAAAAATACATATATGTAATATAACTTTACATTTGAACTTTTTTATTATCTTAAAATTGTACCTGCGAATTTAATTACATAATAACCTCTTTTCTTATAAATTAACTAATGGAAAATATTGATAAATTATATTTTGTAAAATAGTAGTATTATAAATCTTTTATTTTATTTATATTATTACGTGTATTTAAATTTTAGGATAATTCGAACAGCAGATTTACAATAACATCTGATCAAAATTATTAAGCAATAGTTTACTGCATTATATCGCTAAATTTGATTATAATATCAACATAATGATATTGAAATGGTATGTAAAAATGTTTACAGATTTAAACTTTTGAATTCAATGTATAATATTAAAAATATGACTTTTGTAGGTACCATTCTTATTCTGCTCTCTTTAAACATACAAAGCAATTAAAAATCAATAGAAATTTTTCGACAATAGTTAATGTCGATAAAAGCCCAAATGAATTAGAACTTTTAGGACAAAAATATTTGATAGATGAATGGACAAATGTAACGCCACAAATTATCTCCAAATTAGGACGTAATTTACATGTTACTCAATATCATCCGTTGTCTCTTGTACGTCAACGGGTGATCGATTATTTTTATAAAAATTACCGTAGCAGAACTGGAAACCCATTGTTTAGTGTATTTGACAATTTAAATCCTATAGTCACTGTTACACAAAATTTTGATTCTTTACTCGTTCCAAAAAATCATCCTAGTAGAAAAAAAAATGATTGTTATTACATTAATCATGACACTTTATTGAGGGCTCACACAACCGCTCACCAAGCAGATCTCATTTCAATGGGATTAAATAATTTTCTCGTAATTGGTGATGTATATCGTAGAGATGAAATAGATTCTACTCATTATCCTGTTTTCCATCAAATTGATGCTGTCAGAATATGTACAAGAGAAGAAATATTTAAAAATGTGAATGGTTCGGGAGACTTCAAGCTGTTTGATTCTAGAGAAGTAGAATCAGCAGAAAAACAAGGCTCTCATACTTTGGAGTCCGTAAAAATAATGGAGCACGAATTGAAAAGTTGTTTAGTAGGTTTAGCAAAAGCAATTTTTGGACAAGGTATAATAAAATTATTAAATATAAAAATTACATAAATATCTTAATTATATTTATCGAGAAAAAATATATGAAAATCATTTGAATAGATATACAATGTCGATGGGTCGATCAATATTTCCCATTTACGCATCCGTCATGGGAATTAGAAGTTCTCCATGAAAATAAATGGCTAGAAATATTAGGCTGTGGTATTATAAGACAAAGTATTCTAAACAAATCTGGAGCAGAAGATCGCATGGGATGGGCATTTGGAATGGGTTTAGAACGTCTAGCTATGTGTCTTTACAATATACCAGACATAAGGTTGTTTTGGAGTATTGATACCGGTTTTTTAAATCAATTCAAAATAGATGATGTTAATGCAAAGATACAATACAAGGTATACGATCAACAAATATATTTTTAAAATATTGTGCATATAATATTGACTATAAAAGAAATATTTACAGGCTGTCAGCATTTATCCACAGTCCAAAAATGATATTAGTTTTTGGCTACCAGAAGATGATCGTTATACTTCAAATAATTTTTATGAACTAGTTAGAGAAATTGGGGGTGATATTATTGAACAAGTTATATTGAATGATGTATTTACACATCCCAAAACCAAAAGAACATCTCATTGTTATACTATAGTGTATAGACATATGGAACGTACATTATTAAAAACGGAAGTTAATGATGTTCATCATAAAATAGAGAAAGCTGCAACAGAAAGATTTAATGTTACTATACGATAATGGAACAAATAAAGCTTCACAATTTATATAGTTTGATGAATGTCTATTTTAATTATAATATATAACACTTTTGAAGGAAATAAAAAAAGTCAATGGAAGGAATATAATATTTTATTTATGCATAAATTAATTATAAATGTATCATGGAACAAACAATATTTATCTAGGAACAACTATATCATCTATAGTGTTTTATTAACATTATGATTAATAACAATTACAAGTAGCTCCTGCATGCATGTTTAACATATATTTGTATACAAAATGTTTGCCAATTTTATATCCTATTTAACAACATAGATATAATAAACAAAAGATGTTTAATGCAAATAATATTGAAATTTTTTTAACTCAATCAAATT
Source organism: Dolichovespula media (assembly GCA_911387685.1). Lineage (NCBI taxonomy): Eukaryota > Metazoa > Arthropoda > Insecta > Hymenoptera > Vespidae > Dolichovespula > Dolichovespula media. The sequence goes on along the minus strand of OU426853.1, from coordinate 1,166,536 downwards.
CATTGCACAAATAAAGGGTACCTTAATGGATAGAATATGCATTAGTTCACGGCGAATTAATAAAATAAAAAAAAAGTTAACAAAATTTTTCTATTTTAGATAAATCACAGACTGTTATATTATAGACTTGTGTTATCTTCTATTGTCAGTTTAACTAGATAAGAAATTATATGAACATATATTTTATAATTATGATTTCAAAATTGTAATTGAAGTGGCTTTTATTTTGGAAAGAATAGGTCTACAAGCATTGAACTAAATATTGTCTACTTTCTATCATGCCACATATAATATTTTATAAATATATTCAATACAAAAATATTATAAAATATTTACTAATTTTGCAAATATAAATATAATAACATCAAAAATATAGTAAAAATTCATAGAAATCATAAATGCCATGCAATCTTATATGATAGAAGACTAGCATGGAAGAAAAATTTTGATTAATTTATGTTAATTAATAAATAATTATTATAACGACAGAATTATTATTAATAATATTCACATAAATAACATAAAAAATGCAAGATCTGTACTAAAAGCTTTTTTTGGGGATGAGATTTCTGTCCGCAATTAGAAATTAATTTGCACTATAATTTGAAGCAAATATAAATAGCATCGTGTTAAGCAATAATTCAAATTATATTGAACTTGTTTTCTTCAGTCGATTTTAATTAAGACGCTCTGATTGACTATAAATATTGATGTAATAAATATCCAATATAATTTACAACATTGAAGAACTTTAAGTTCTGCAATCCATATTTTGAGATATATATATTAATAGTTTTTGCTTAGAATTTATACAAAAATAGTTGGTGGGTAAAATGGTGCATATACCTTTTTTTTGTGTAAAATTTTCAACAGCATTTTGAAATCGATCAATCGAATTAATGATTTGAAAAAATAACCGATATACAAACATGAATATTTTTGCGTAATTTCATATAAATTAATATTTTATCGCTTGTAATACTTTTGGTATAATAAGACTTATATATGTTCTTCATGACAATTTGGTATAACTCGGAGGAGAGAATTTTTTTCTTAAAAACTTCAAAATATATAGCGGCATACAGGAAACTAAAGTGATGACTAACACTTTCCATAAAAAATCAGTTGTCTTGATAAATTCAGCATCTGTTTTAAAGAGAGATAGAGAGAGAGAGATAGATAGAAGGTACAATTACAGATTATTATATTTTACTAATAATATTACACTAAATCAGAAATTAACTAGAATGAATTACACTTACCAAAATAATCTTTTAGAACAACTAAAGACAATAAATAGAGTGCCAAAGAAAAGATCTCTGCTAAGATCATAATATGATGCCATGTTCTAATCGTTAAGGCAACCATGATCAATTCTGTCAAAACCAATGCAGAAAAGCTGATCGCTACTATGTGAATGAATTCATCTTCAAACATAATAAGTGCACCATACATTATTACACCTCCTAAAAAATAGATCTTTGTATAATAATTACATTTTATCTATAGACTATATATTAAATGATTACAATATTTCATACCTTGATATATACTTATCAATACCCACATAAAGAATGTTTTATAAGAAAGTGATCGACCTTTACTGAGTTCTTTATAAAGTTCCGGATAAGTAAGTGCAATTTTTCCTGACACGTCTTTATCTAATACCAGAGAAAAAACAGGAAACATTGTATAGATTGTAGCATATCTGTAAGAAATATTTTATAAGATATAATAATTAATATTTTATTACAAGTATATAACAGAAAAATGATATTCGTAACATATACGATATACCTACCCAACCATAAGAAAACCTTGATATAAGGCAACCGATGAAAGATAAAATACAGCTGAAAATACAGCTTGCATTGTGGAAATAATTAAACCTCGATGAATTACAAATTGACTCAATGCAGCTGATCGTTTATAACTTCTTCTACCGTGAACCAACAGTAAATGAGAAAGATGATTAAATTGTGAAATAGAAAAATCTGCAGCCAATGAGGCTTGACGTCCTTCAAGACCTTCAAGACCAATACCTGCAAGATATTCAATTAATAATTATTAAAAAATAATATGAATTATACAATTATATTATTAATATATATATATATATATATATATATATATATATATATATATATATATAAAGTTATGTTTATGTACCGGCATCAGCAGCTTGTATCATAGATACGTCATTACCACCATCACCAACGGCAGCTGTTCTTTTACCAGTATGTCTTTGTATTAGACTGACAACATCAGCTTTTTGTGTGGGTGAACAACGACAACAAACAACAGCAGGTGACCCACATGCAAGTTCCAAAAATTCTTGTTCATAATATTGTAAGCATACGTCTAATGAATCACCACTGATAACTAAGGCACAATCTTGTTTTTTACGAAAAGTATTTAGTTCTAAATGCGCATCAGTTCGCGTAAGAACAGATTTAAAAACATGAAGTCCTTTTGTACGTGAAACCAATAAAGAAGATTTTGCTATACACGTTGCCGTTTCCAATTTGTCGCCAGTCAACATCCAGACCTGAAAATATTAAAGATTACAATAGAATAATGTATATTATATATACATTTATTGCATAAATAATATATTATATATCTTTTAGATGTTTAAACATCCTTGCCTTAATTCCTGCATTTCTTAATAACTCCAATGTTGTTCTAACTCCATTTTGAAGTTTATCTTCTACGCCAGTTACACACAATAATTCCATTTCACGTTCAAGACTTTCAACAACAGCTGTAACTCTTGAAACGCGATCACTAACATACATTCTTGCAGCGTTATATCTAAAATATAAAGAAAAAAGGAATTTAAAAAAAAAAATCACACGAAATATAATGTCAATGAATATTAAAAAAAAAAAAAAAAAAAAAAATTCTTTTTGCATACTTTGTTTCAAAATCAAGGTATTGTTCTTCCGTCAAGTTTTTTTTTGCTACGACCAGTGTTCTTAAGCCTTCGCGTGCCATATTACCGCATTCCTCTTCTAGCCAGTCATTATACTGTACTATCCCGGACATAACAACATCTGCACCTTTCAAATAAAATACAATTTCTGAAGTGGCTTCCGATTTGACTATTATACCCATTCTTTTCGTTTCAGAAGTGAATGGAAATATCTGTAATATGGTATAATTTAATATTTTTCCATTTGGTGCTTTCAACTGCATAGAATTCAGATCGCGTTTGACCAAAGCTAATCCCACTTCTTCTGTCCATTTTACTAATGCCACTTCGTCCGGGCTTGAGGCTTGATAATTACGTTTCTGTTCAGGCAAGTAATAATGCTGATCAGCTTCTGCCTGACTAAAATATAAAAACACAGTAACGACAACAAGAAGTGACACGATAAGAATTATAATTTATTTTTATCGTCGTAATGTTTACCTCTGAACAGAACCAGAATCTCCAGTCTCTCCCGTTTCTACGCTCACCGAATCCAAATTAGTAGATGTACTAATTTCATCGTAAACTGGTGTAACATTATGACATAATGCTAAAGCATGTACCGCATCGTAAATTCTCGTACTTTCAGATCTTCTCATTTTTCCACTATGCACGGGTGGTTTTGTTGGAGAATTTTCCATAGTAGTATAGCATGATTTTAATACGGACGTTACTTCATCAAATGTTTCCTGAGAATACGATATTGTCCCCATATGTAATTTTTTAAAAACCATTATGTTTTGTGTTAACGTTCCAGTCTTATCACTGAGCAGGTAGGATATACGACCAAGTTCTTCTGGAATTGTAGTTGTTCTTACAACTGTACCAGCGATGTCTTTATCTCGTTGTATACACCAAGCATAAAACGCTTTCCCAATATCCAAGTTTACTCGTAAACTGATCGGTATGATATAAGAAAATAATAAAACAAAACGAAACATATAACGATACCAAGGACCATTAAATCCCTTTAAACACATCATGACCAATGCAAGCCCAATAACTGCGCAAAATAAGACCTATAAAATCATATTAAAATAGTATCTTGTGATGGACCAAAAAATCAAAAATATATTTATTTATTATAAATAAAATACCTTAGTCAATTGATTTATCTCTTGATCGAGCAAACCAACTTTGGATCTTGGTGCAGAATGATTCATTAAGGATCTTGTTTCTTGTCCGGTATAAACGACTATTCCGAGTGCCGATCCAGATGCCACAGCAGTATTAGCCCATAAAGTATTATCAACCCCCAAACTTTCTTCGGTGCCATATCCATCATACTGCGAACATAACATGCACATTAGTCTGGTGTTATAGTTACCAAAATTATTTTTAATACTTACACGTGTGAATGTACCAATGAAACTATGAATATCTTTTTGAGGCTTTTCAACATATAAACTTGCTTTTATATCAAATAATTGGGAATGATTTTCTAATTTTTGAGTCGCTGGTATCGCCAATCTTAATTTCCAATCCGTTTCTCCGTCTAATTGATCGGTTCTTACAAAACATGCACCAGACTTTTCAGTTGTACGCAGTAGTACTAAATCTGCTGGTACCCTTTGACCTTTTTCTACTATAACCTATTACAAAATTAAAATATTTTAATTATGTTCATGCCAGATTCAAGCCAATTAAAATTTATTTGTCTGTAGATAACGTCTTACCAAATCACCAACTCGTAACTTAGAACTTGGAACTAATTCCGGTATATCCAAACCTTTAACCAATCTTTGATATTTTTGAGCATTGACTTCCTTATCTCTTTTGTATCTTCTGAAATCGTCTACGGCTTCCCGACAGATCGTGACGGTCAAAACGAAACACAATGGTCCCCAGTACGTATATAAATATCCTATTCTTATGTCTGGTATAAATTGAGATATTGCCATAAGCAAAAAGTATAGATTAAGAAAGAATTTAAATTGTTGAAAAAGGACCTAAGAAAATGGACATATATAAAAAATAAATCATTGCGATTCCAAACAAATTTTATATATATATACATATAATTATATTCGCCGTACAAAAGCAATACATACCATAGGTAAGAAAGTAACGACATTGTATTTTTGATTTCTTATGACATTCGTAGGAAATTTATCATACATGGGTTGACCAATATGGATAACTCTTGCTCGTAATTCTCTTTCTCTGCAACATCTTCTCCACATCCAAGTACAACATCTGTAAATAATCAACATCGATACATACATAAATTCTTCTTTCCTGTTATCTGCACGGATCAGATATTTATTATTAAAAATTTTATATATATATATATATATATATATATATATATATAGCGATATATGGATATAAAATCACTAACAATACATTTTTACTTGTACTAATCATCTTGCCAGCTGAAACTGAAGTATTGAAATATGATATTTCCAATTGTTTAATCATTGTTCCCTCTAGATTAATCGTAGTGAATATTAGTAAATTAAATATATGTTTATGCCATTAAAAGAAATATCACCTTGTCCACGAATTACTATTTCGTGGTCTTGATATTAATGGTATGTCTTCTTTCGAAAGTCTTATTACGTTGCTTTGTGTCTCCATTTAGATATTTTTCCTTCATGGGATTTACATGCGATATATAACAAAGATATATATGTATATGTGTATGTGTATATTACATGTGTATATATATATGATTAATATAAATATATAAATATATATATATATATATATATATATATATATATATATATATACACACAGTTTTATTTTCTCAGAATGCTTACAAATTCGTTAATAACTATTCGCGTCAATCCAACAGAACTTTGTTATGACATCATTTCAAACAAGGAATATATAATCACTTAGAAGAAGCATCGATTGTATGTCGTGCAGAGAGAATTAACAAAAAAAAACAATTGTTCCGTTTGTATTTAGAATAAATTTTTTACGTGAAAATTGTCAAACATCTTTTTCCTCGTACATCACAATCTCACTTATTTCTCGAATTAGAAAAGCATTGAAGTTAGAATAACTCGGTGGGTGTCCGATAAAAATCACTATCATTGATTTAACGTAGAAAACCAATGGCAGACAGGACGGCGTTGCGAGCTCACAACGCGCAGTTACTTTTATATCTTATTTCGTTTATTATGTATGTATATATATATATATATATATATACACATATATTATTATTTATTTCAAATTAATAAGAGATTCGGTGAGTACCGTCCACGAACAAAATATATACTTGTAATTATATACATACATACATAAATGTGTGTGTGTTGCGTAGAAGAAAAAGAACTTGGTATATTTGTTTGTATCAAAAAAATTCCCTAGATGTGTATATAACAAGTGTCATATATGAACGAATTTAGAAAAAATATAAATTAATAATAATAATAATAATAATAATAATAATAATATTCAACATAAATTCTTATAGAAATATTACAATCGAGAAATATGAACGATAATATTACGATTTATTTTCAAAAAGGAAGTC
>OU426853.1:1150072-1157572 GCA_911387685.1 Dolichovespula media | reverse complement strand
TGTTCCACTGCTCTGATCTTTGCATCGTTCTGTAATTTATACAACTCATTTGCCTTAAGCTCTTCGTACAACTCATCTTGTAATACTTTATAATCAATTGGCGATTTCAATATACTCATTTTATTCATGTTATTAATGTAAACATCTGTGAAATGTACACGGCCTATAATATCTTGAATTGGTGGAACGAGTAATAATAACCTCTGTTTGGTGAAGATATAATCTTTATTACCATGGTTACGCATAACAATAACATTTCTCTTCTTTCTGATTATATCAATACTAATTCAAGAATAAAGTAGATATATGTATTTTGATGTAGATTACAAAGTGCAACAATATTTTTTTAAACAGCATTAATAAATAATAAAAGTTTTGGATGTACAATATTATCAGGAATTATTACAGAGAGTCTTTGGTAATGATAATATCAGTTTCAGGCATCAAATTTTTTTCCTTCGACATTTTGCTTTGCCTCCTTTTACAAAATTTCTCATGCATTCTCTTCATTTCAAGGATTTCCTTCATTTCTTCCTTGTCTTCCTCCTAAAATTTGTCAATATAATTCGTTTAATAGGAAATAAATAACAAACGTTATCCAATCTTTAATAATTAAAATGATCTACCGTTTGATTTAAACGTAATACCAATGCTCTTTGATTACCGGGCATTTGTCGTGAGTAGGCCATTAATTTTTTATATCTTTCAGCAGGATGCACTCCTCTTTCGACTACCAAAACGATTCGCGCCCACTAAAATTTTTGAACATATGTGATTTTAATCATCAACTATATATGAAACAATCCGTATATGTAATATCAATTTATTATCTTTTTTTTTTTAATTTATTCTTTCTTCTTTTTTAACAACAGTGCTTAAGTATACCTGTCTTTGCCATTCGTTTCTTGTTTCAGCAATTTTTTGATAAGTATTTCCCATCATAGCAATTAACATGTTAACGAGTAAAATTGCGACAATTGCCATATAAAGTACGAAAAGAAGCTGTAAAATATAATACGATAATATAATACGTTAACAATATCATATCACGTTTTCTTTTTTTTTTTCTATAAATATTTTTTGTTTCTTAATATTTGTTTCCTCCAGTATATGAGGAGGACCATTTAATGGACAACAAGTATCCTTTTAATAATTTATTAAAAAATTTTTTTTCTATTCTTTTAATTTTTTTTTCTTTTAATACTTTCATTTTCTAGCGTTGTGTGGTCATTGAAATGAAGGTTGCGTTTAGCGTAGTAATATCATAAAGTAGCCAATTTGAGATATGTAATATTCTGCATTCTTGCGGTGACATTACCTTGGCCTCTATTTCATGTTCCGTTCTTTCGAACGCTCCATAGTAATCACCGAAATTCGTCATGCTCATAAGAAACATTGCCATGACACTCTCCATTGGAGATGGCATCGGATTAGTCGTTGAATCGTCGACGCCGTCCGGCGTATTAGGATTGTCAAAGGATAAGAATATGATGTAATAAGCTAGAATTATAAAAATAGTAACACACTTGTTAGCAGTTAACACTATTTCTTTTAAATATAAAAAGGTCAATTTCGCAGATGTTCTCTAGTAGCTTCTTTTAATTGGAATAATGATTATTTATGTACGCTTGTGTGTATATATGTGTATATATGTATATATATATATATATATATATATATATATATATATATGTATATATATATATGTATATATATATATATGTATATAGATCAAATATTTTATAGATGTAGAAGAAAAAAAATTGCATATTAAAAAGGCGCGGTTTTTTAAATGAGCGATGAATTTCGTTCGCTGAGTAGGTTTTAAATTCTTACTTAAAAGTAGACCCACGCTATCTCTTTCAAATATTGAAAGGTCAATTTCTCTGATGCTCTCAATTGGAATAATGGATTATTTATGTGTTTGTATATGGAGTAAATTTTTTATAGATGCAGACAAAAAAAAGTTGCACGTTTAAAAAGGCATCTCTCTTTTAAACGAGTTCGATGAATTTCGTTTGAACTTTTAAAGTGGGTTTAAAAGACAAAAAAACAAATCGTCCATTTTATTATGCATATTATTTTGGAAACGAATAAATATATGTATATTTTTATCTTTAATAAAATTACCTTGAGAAAATCCCATGACGAATACCAAATAGATAGCAACGAATCTTAGGAGATCACCCATGATCATTCTGTAAATCATGACGACGAATGGACCAACGGTTTTGAAGCCTCTACAAAAAAATAAAAAATAAGGTGCCGTCGTTAGCATAACGACGACGGCAAGATTGTCTTCGATTTCGTCGGCACAAGTTAATCTGAGTACTGGAAACGAAAGTAAGAGACAACAGGAGAATAAAAACATTACTCGTGATGGTGCCGTCATCTGCAAACGGTATCGTTATTATTACTTTTATTGTTCATTTGTATTAAAGAATATATCTACACATATATATGTAAATGTATATATATTTAATTTATATTATAGAATCTTTTTTCCTTTTTTGCCCCTTCCCCCTCCCCCCCTTAAAAAGAAGAGAATTTTCTTACGAGATTCTCGATGAACATGTTATACCCTAAGAATCTTGCTTCCCTTAACGCAGCGACGATGTAAAGAATAGCCCCAATCTCCATGAATAATTCGGCTATTAAACGAATTTTTGCCGATAAAGAATTTAAGCGCATCAATCTGCATTCCTCTGTAAATGTTTGCCACCTGTTCGCGATAATATTTAATTAAAAACTACCGCTTTATATAATAGAACAATTGATCACATTTTTTCTTTTTTTTTCCATTTTTTTACAACTATTTATTTTTTTTTGAAACATTTTGCGGAATATTTCGTTACTTGATTATATGTCTATTAATTGTTATATTGTTAATGAAAGTCTTTATCTGTGTGTTTGCAATTACTTAAAAACTACTTTGTTTTCTTTTTATTTTTTTTTTATGTTCAAATGTTTGAATGAAATATTTTGTATAATTGCTCTTTATGATCCGACTGAAAGTTGAAGTTATTTAATTGCGGAAATATTAGCTATAAAATGAGCTGTAAAGCTTTAAATGAATGAGCGGGTGTGAGAGAGAGAGAGAGGGAGAGAGAGAGAGAGAGAGGGAGAGAGAGAGAGAGAAGGCTAGTGTACGATCGACGTGAAGAACGGAAGGGAGAGAGAAAGATGGGCATGTGAAGTTTGATTACAATAAAAATGCATCGATTGAGTGATTAGGACATTTTTGCAAAATGAAAATGAAAATGAAAAAATATTTGCCCTTTCCCAAATGAACGACGATAAGAGTACAGCCGGAGGTATAGAATTATTACTTTAGACATTTAAAGTAATACGATTGCTTTATATATTATTTCGAAAAAAAAAGTATAAAAAGAGGTTTTTTTTTAAACAAACTTTAGTTGTTCGCGTCATGCTTGACGGAGAAATACTTTAGTATATAGATATATGTATTTTTTTTTTTAATTTTTGGTTTATTAATTGTCGACATTCTGATAAATATATTTAATTTTACTTACCAATTTTTTTTGCTTTTGATTTCAGTAACACCATTGATACTACTTCCCCTTCTCGTAGAATTAAATTTAAGTAAATCGTAGATAGTGTTGATGCGACTAGTCATAGTAATATTTCGATGAACTTCATTGTACGATGTGTAATTTGTACGATTAGTGAAAGTTGCATCGAATTGATCTAACGTATCATTTTCCTCTATCATCAATGATAAAATTGGTAACAAAGCGTCCATTAATAACGATGTCATATTCGGCATTAATTGAGAGGTAATCTTATCGAGCACGTTGTCCGAATTTTTCGTAAATTTTGTCTTGGATATTAAGCTCGTCGTTAGATTTTTAACGATCGACTCGGAGATATCGTCGATTTGCAATGATCTTAAAATCCTTGTCGTTTCCACCGTCATCGGATAGGAAATATTCGAAGTTGGATAGGAAATGTTCAAAGTTGGATCGGTAATTGTAACAGTCGTTGTAGCAACAGGATTTTCCAACGTCGATGATGGCCCAGGACGTAATGTGAAACTTATTAGAGATAGAATGAAGTAGAGACAGAATAGATAAAATTGTTGATAAAATCTATAAGAATCATCGAACATGTTAATATATATATATATATATATATATATATATATATATATATATATATATATATAATTTTCACTTTGAAAAATGTAAGAACTTTCGATTACCGACCGATCTTTCACGAATGTATTCCATTTGGCGTTTAAAAGATCAATTAAAGTGCCATCCAACAATTCAAGATGCTCGTCTTTGTCCTGTAAGAAGGATAGTACTGTAGTTCGTAATCATTTTGTTGTTGTTGTTGTTGTTATCATTCATTAAGTTTTATATGTAAAAATTTTATTAAAACTCACGCCAAAAACGATTAGATTTAAAGCAGAATTACGACTTATTTGTCCTGTCAATATGTCTATCGTATCGATTTGCGATAAAGGATAAGCCACACACGTTATATTTCCAATTTGCCAATAAATTTCTCTCTCGATGTTTAAAATGTGAAAAAACATCTCGACTCTTCCCAATTTTGCTGACAATGTTAACGGTGTTAAGTGTTGAACGTTTCTGATAGACAATGATGCACCTACTTCATAAGCCATGTCAAAAGTTGCCTGAGAAATTTTTTTTTGTACTTAAATAATTTTTTGCAACATTTTTATTAGTCGTGATATTGTAATTATTAATACGAGTTGGCCTGAGTCTCACGCCTGGAGTTAGGCAACGCTTCATTCTTATTCGACAACGTATTAGTCAACTGTTGCTATATCTTCATAAGAAAGGTTTCTTTAGTCCCACCGATAGGCAATCTGTTTTACATACTTCTACGGTCATATTGCCTATCGAAGGGGCAGAAGAAAATGTTTTTACCGACATAAAACAATCGATAACTAAATTATCGACGATGTATGGTATATTGTCTAGGCGCAGGCGCAATATCTAACATTCTCATTAACGATTATATAAAATCGAATAAATAAATACAATTGATAATTAATAATCTTAAGAAATGTAAAATAAATTTTACCAATTTTTCATAAATGACGAGCATATGCAATACGGTATTTCCATTCGTATCTTGTTTATCAGGATCGGCACCTCTGGCTAATATGAGCCTATAACATTCCTCTTGACCTAGACATGCTGCAAAATTGAGAGGATACTCTCCCCAATAAACGTATCTGATAAAAGATGTATCGAGCTTCGGTAAAAAAAATTATCGACTTTCTTATTAAGTTTGTCTCTTTCAAATTTAACATATGTACCCGTCGTAATTTGTTTCTGGTGCAACGCAAACCCATTCGTGTTCCAAGCTATCGTATCTCGAAGCTTTTTGATCTTCAGGAGACATGAAATTACCGAAGCAACGTTCATGCACGTCAGCTCCACTGTCAAGAAGATATTTTACCATGGCTGGATCTTCGTTAACAATTGCTATGTGTAATACGTTTTCTCCTATTAAATCGAAAATTTAATAAGTTTATAAATATCAAGTTGAATGTAACAATTAAATTTCATAATCATTTCGTAATAATTACGTCACTATTATTTTTTTACGACATTTAAAAAGGAGACGTTAACCGGCCTTCGTCTATCGAAACGTCCCCACCTGGTAAAGGTACATAGGTGCACTTACTTACTTGGTCGATGCATGTAAGAACGTAAATAGATTATGACTAACGACGAGCTATTTGCGATATGATGAAAAAAAATATGCCTCGACATTAGGTGAGGAAAATCAACTTGACCTCGATGTGAAATAACTTTACGACGGAGGGAGAAGTCGTAAAATTAATTCCCGCAGATTTGCCAGAGGCCGTACGTTAATGTCTCGTCTTAGAGATCCTAATCTTTAATGATAATAACGTGTGTAGTTACTTGCGGTTGATGGATAGTTTAATTGTTAGACGTCAATGATTATACCGTAACAACGTTAGATCGAAAAGCGTTTTTATTATAATTTTTTTCAGTTGTCATTTTAAAACGCATATATCATAATATATTTTATCTGACTCACCGTAATATTCGTCGCTTATGTAAATGTCATTTATTAAATTCGGATAAAAGCGTAACAGTCTTTTTGCCAAGTCCGCGTGAATGGCCGTTGCGTGTAACATACACAGATGTAAAATAGTTTCACCGACGGCACCTCTTTCGCTCAGACTCCAACATACCAGTCTGTGCTTGCTTTTATCTGCGAATAAAAATATTTAATAAATTTTAATGGAATGTCGTGCGCCACCTCCCTCTCCCCCCTTATCGTTAAACAAATTTACACCGTATAATTAATTTTGTTTCTGCTTTTTTTTTTTACCTATCTTAGTCTCGTCCACGTCTTCGTCACTCAAATCCTTGTTTATATCATAATCTGCTGGATTCTCCATAGCTCTTAATGGCGGTAACTGAAATAATTTTTCTATTTAATATTTGATGGGTCTCTATTTATTTTACTTTTTATTAGAAAAAAATGATATATAGTTATTTCATTGATATTTACCATTTTATGTCTCGGCCGATCTTTATTCCTAAGTAACACCAATTTCTCAATTGGTATCCATTTACCTTTTCCCTTATTGTACAAAAATGGTTCTACCTTTGTTCTTAAAGCATGATCCAATTCGGCAAATTGCTTAGTTTGCGTCGCTCTTTTCATCATATCCACGAATAGTCCTCCCCCTATATATAAGTGAATATACAATTCTTAGAAAGTAACATACTATGAATTCGTTCTCTCTCTCTCTCTCTCTCTCTCTCTCTCTCTCTCTCTCAATTTCACACTCTATCTTATGTATAATTTTCAAACTCTCGTAGATTCCTGCTGCAATCTGGCAAACTTCTAACCATTACTTGAGAATTCGAATGGCCAAGGGGATCGGTCTCTCATATATTAAAATAAAATCTTTAGTGTCCAAAGGCAAGTCGATCTATTACGTCATATCTGCAAGTATTTAGATCGTTAAGTTGAACACTTGCGAGTATCGAAGCAGCAATAGTCGGTATGTAGTAGTAACACTTCACTTTTCAAACTTAGCACACATGACTCATGGATAATAATGGGGATAAGGAAAGTATGAGATAGAAATTTTAATGATTCATTTTTAATAATTATTTTCGTTATCAAATTTTCTTTCATATTCTTGTATTGTATTCATTGATAATTTTTTTTATGAAGATGAATATATATATATATATATATATATATATATATATATATATACATGTGTGTGTGTGTGTGTGTGTGTGTATGTCCTATAGGATATATATATATATATATATATATATATATATATATATACACTAATAATTATTTATACTATTTATTTGTTATCTCTCAGACCTTCTCGAAATATTCATTCATGTTTTTGTGCCAAGGATACGTAATGTTAAAAATAAAAATGGAAACTTTTAAGAAATTCACTTGTAGTTTTTACATTTATGAATTCATTAACGT
>OU426853.1:1142572-1145072 GCA_911387685.1 Dolichovespula media | reverse complement strand
GAAAGAAAAAAAAAAGAAGAATTTTTTTTTCTCATCACTTTCTTTCTATCTTTTTTTTTCAATTCTTTTCTTTTCCTTCCTTTTATTTTCGGACACGCTCGTAACGTACGTTTCCACTATTCATGAGTTATAACAAAACGAAGATCGTTTCATAGTGTCACATGCCAATCTAAGAGGGATCGCCAAAGAAGATAACACTCCTCCAATTTGCATCTCCATTGGAGAATCTTCGAGTAAGTGACGAGTTTTCTTTCTATTTGCTTTTTCTTTCTTTCTTTCTTTCTTTCTTTCTTTCCTTCTTTTTTTCTCTCTCTTACCCTCCCTCCCTCCCTCTCCCCCGCCCCCCACGCCCGTTTTCTTTTCCTTTCCTTTCTCCTTTATTATTTCTTTATTTAACGTGTAAATCATAATAATTTGGATTATAGCGGCGCGTGCTTGTCCTCGCGTGCGCTACGCGCTTATGTATGCATGCGTAGTCTTTCAATGGAGGAATCTCAATGATGGAAGACATATTATTAATATATTTATATATATATATAAAAAGAAAAAAGAAAAAAAAGACAAAAAGAGAGAAGAAAAAAAAAGAAAAAAATATCGATAAATACTTTAGACCTCTCTCTCTCTCTCTCTCTCTCTCTCTCTCTCTCTCTCTTTCTTTCACTATTTCTCTCCTCGTCTTTCTTCTCGATAACTAACATAATATTTCAGGGAGACGCTCATTGACTTGCTAAATACAACGACGACGACACAGAACGGGCTTAACTTCGCGTATCTTTCTTTCGAGAAAGCTATAAACGCGTACGGTTAAAATAGTAGCCAAGTTTAACGAACGATAATTTTGTTTATACAATAAACTCGTCTCTCTTTCTCTCTAAAGAACTTTTTCTCCTCCGCCTCCTTTTTTCTTTTCTTTTCTCGTTTTTTTTTGTCGTTGTCGTCGTCGTCGTCATCGTTCCTTCTTAGGCACGCAATTTCTTATTCCTTATTTCCTTTATTTTTCTTTTTCTCTGCTCTCCATTTTCTTTTCTTTTCTTTTCTTTTCTTCTTCCTTTCGTATACGTCAGCGACGAAACAACGCGCGTATCGCAGGCGCATCTGCGAGATTGCATAATAATCGTGCGTACGAACGTTTGTTCGTTCGTTCGTCTATTCACGGTGACTCTGAAGGTTCATGCGCGAAGGTGAGTTTGAAATTGTAAAAGGGGGGCGAGAAAGGAAAAAAAATAGTAAATCGTGGGGTAGGATTTTTTTTTTTCTTTTTTTTTGAAGAGGAAGGAGTACGAGCACGAGGGAAGAAGCTAGAAAAATAAAAGAAAGAAAGATGGAAAGACAACAACAAAAATATTACTAAGCAATTATCACGGCATGATTGTTTTCTTCTATAATATATATCTCGAAGATCTTATCGATGTCCTCGTCTCGTTGTTGCAAGACGAGAAAAAAAAAGAAGAGGAAAGAATTGTCGAATTGTTTGTTATCGACAATGGGTTTGCTATTTTTTTGTCTTTCTTTTTTCATTTTTATTTTCCTGAAAATCATTTGCCAGAAATAAGAAACGGGAGGAGGGGGCAGGGGGAAAAAATCTAACGTGGCGCGATTCGATAACTGCATGATAAACATAACTGTTTATTTCGAAATCGTTTACCAGTCTTAAACGGTATACGCGTATGTAATATGATAGTTGTGCGAAGGTCAATGGTCGATGTATTTTTTTCCCTTCTTTTTTCTATTTTTCTTTTTTCATGTTTTTTATTTTTTTCTTCCTCTTCTTTTTTTTCTTCTTCTCCTTCTTCTTCTTCCTTTGTTGACGGTACAAATTAATAAAAAAAAAAAAAAAATTCGCAAAGATTCCCCTCGTAACGCCCATTTCTGAATGGGTATAGCTCACAACGAGATAACGTTTCGTTATAACGATCGCGAGATTGTGTTCAGGAAAAAATTACGTAGGAAAGAAAAAAAAAGGAAAGAGGAAGAAGGAGAAGAAGAAGAAAAATCATCATCGTTATATTAATAGAAACTCGTTGTTTATAAAAAGAATGTAACCATCTCAAGGCTTGGTAAGATCTAAAAGAGGAGGAATAAAAATACGTTTGAATTGCATTCCCTGAAGTCCAGAAGACACGAATTATCAGTTGGCGATTACGATTCGCTTACGGCGTTAAACTAATAACGGAGCTATCCTCGTATCTCAAATGGGTTTGAAATTTTATGCTAAACAAATGATAAATCCGGTCAAGTTGGTTGCAAAAGGAGGATCAAAAACAATATATATATATATATATATATATATATATACTCTGAAAAGGTAAAATATAACACAGTGTTAATATCGCAATCGGAATAGGAACGGTACGATTATATTCAATTACGATTGATAATTTCAATTCCATTAGTTCGGTTAATTAATTAAGTCAGGGACGAAGTGTCGATCGAATCGTAATAATTTTCTTATTTTTGAGATATATCGTTTGCACGTAGCGCGGAAGTTTGATACGTTCGC
>OU426853.1:1105072-1137572 GCA_911387685.1 Dolichovespula media | reverse complement strand
AGAAAAAAAGGAAAAAGAAAGGAAAAAGGAATTAAAGGATGAAAGGAAGAAACGAGCTTTGACATTTATTGTCACCTCCTCGTCGTAGTCATCGTCATCGTCATCGTAACATCGTCGGCGTCGTTGTAACGTCGCCGTCGTAGTTGACGAAGCGCATAAATTGGTTGGCACGCGTTTCGCGTTTTCGTTGATGTAAGAGAAACGAAGTATGATCAAGTCTTATTCCTTTTCTAGTCTACCCATAAACTCTTCTCGATAATTTTTGCTATTCTGAGGAGAGAAAGAGAGAGAGAGAGAGAAAGAAGAGGAAGAGAGATGAAGAAAAGTAAAGAGAAGGGGGAATGGAGGAAGGAGAGAGAAGAAAGAGAAAAAGAGAGAGAAAGATAGAAGAAAGAGGTGATTATTATAGAAGAAAATACAGAAAGTCTTTGTAGACACACACACACAATTTGAGTTAACGTTTCGGTTTTCAACGCTTCGAATACGACGGTGACAAATTTTCCGCTCTAGTTTTCGTAATATGTTTATTGTCCCATGTGCTTTTCGTGATAAAATGTAGAATTCCAAGAGAAAGAGAGGATGAGAGAGAAAGGGAGAGAGAGAGAGAGAGAGAGATACTATTTCCATACCTATCCGAAATTATTTTTAAATCGATCGTATTATTTCAAATATTAAACAAAAATTTTGTCTATAATTTTAATACAAAACAAACCTAATTATTTTAAAAGAAGATACGTTAGTTGAGTATTAGTATATTCAAAATAAATTTTGTCAGTATATATGTATATATATTCTATATATATACATATATATATATATATGTATATATATATATATATTCTATATATATATAGAAATTGTGAAATCGTCACATAAATAATACGAAACTTCGTCGGTTCGTCGGGAATGGCACATCGATGTATCGCAGAATTAAAATTTTAAGCTCGTGCTATCTACGACTGAGCCATAAAAATAATCCAAAGCGGAATATAAAACAGGAGGTCCATGCTACTACGGTCCGTTTATTTTCCTGAACTCTCAAGGGGGATGTCGAAACGCATTTAGAAACATACAAAACCGTTCTCCGACGTATTGATCGTTCTCTTTCTCCTAAAATCGAACCTCTTCTTTATTCTCTACTGCCATTTTGCAATTTAATAAAACAACATATGTTCACATGTAGACGTGTATGTAGATGTGTATATATATATATATATATATATATATATATATATACACACAAACACATATATATATACACACAAACATGCATATATGTTTACTTATCCTAAACTCGTAATCAAGTTTAAACAAGAAACAGTAGTCGACGAAGATGGTAAATAATTAATCATGTAATTCGTTATATAATATCGATTATTACAATTAGTGTGTGTTGACTATAGCGATTATTCGATGACGTTTCTCTATGTACGTAAGTGTGTACGTACGTACGTACGCACGCACACGTGCACGCGTACATGCATGCATACGTACGTTTATATGTATATATATGAATGTATGTTATATGTATATATTTGAGAACGAAGATAATCTATCGATTGTTGTATCGATGTAAATAACTCGTGCCTTATTCTCACCGTTAATATCGCGAGAAAACGATTACAATTGTTATTATAGATTTGACGTACCAATCGAATAGCGTAATAATACTTGCTCGATTGATATCCTCGAACGGGGACGGGATGATGGTAGTGCATCATTGCACCGTGATTCAATTATACGCGCTGTACGTGTCCTCTTGTGAATGAATTGTTCGTTCCGGGTAGATAGACGTCACGCGCGTACGGTTACGTGTCTCCTCTGTGCGTATATATATATATATATATAATATGTGTCCGCGCGCGCATATGTAATCCTTAAGTCATCAATTTTACTTACCAGAAAAACGATCAATTGTTACGATCGGCGACAGGACTCGATTGAGAAAGGTCGAATAATTCAAATGCCATTGAAATGTGTGACATTTAACTTCGATGTTTGCCAACTATCTCTATAAAATTTCAGTATCGATCAATGACGGATGCCTTGACGATAAATAAATTGATTGATGGAATATAGGAAATCAAGTATACGTTATACAGCCTTCTGGCAAATCAATTTTCTGTTCTTTATTATTATTATTATTATTATTATTATTATTATTATTATTATTATTATTATTATTATTATTATTATAGATATCGGACATAGTTGAAACGCTTTTGACCTCTTTGAAGATTGATCAACCGCTTTGAAAAGATGATCTTAAGAATGATCAAAGGGGAGGAAACGAGAAATAGAACATTTTCTAAATCCGATAATATTCCGTTTCTTCTTTTCTTTCTTTTTCTTTTTTCTTTTTTTCTTCTTTTCTTCTCTTTTCTTTTCTTATATCTTTTTTTTTGAGAATTATTTCACAGAGCGAATAACAACTAATCCTCCCAATGCGTTCTATTCTAATACGTAATTCTTATTTCTTTTTTTTTTTGTCGTTTTCCAAATTATCTCATGAAGTACCAGCAATGGCTCTTTCTCTTTCGTTTTACGTAATTTTCTTTCTTTTCTTTTTATATATATATATATATATATATATATATATATATATATATATATATATATTATTTCAAAAAATACATCCAATCTTCACTTTCTTTCTTTCTCTTCCAATTCTTCTTCTTTTTTTGGTCTTTTCTTTTTGTTTAAGAATTTTATTTCATACATCACTAAATCCGTTCGTTTTGTTTTCTAAAAAAAAAATGAAAAGAAAAAAAATAATTCGTTCCGCGAATGAATAAATAAAGGACGTAACATTTTATTAACGCTTTTCAATGAGAATCCAACAATCTGTCCTCTTTGATCTTGTTCCGTTTCTTTGAACCGGCCTCTTGTCGAAAAGTCGGTCACAATTATAGGCTTCGCGATTTGTATATATATATATATATATATATATATATAAAGGTTACATAGCTTTCTGTTGAGAGAGTAGTCATTGAACAAATCCGTCTCTGACGTCACATTGATACTAGCTAAAGCGATTAATCGATGCAAATGTGTAGTATATCACGACGGAGTCACTACAATGACGATGATGTATGCCAATTTACTATCGATACCTACGAACACAGCCGCGCGCACGCAGCACAGCATGAGCGTGACAAGTACTTCGATAATTGACAACTTTTAGCTACGATCTCGAATCAAACATTAACCATTTAACATTTTTAAATTAATAGTCGCATCACTTGGCCGAGATTATCCAAAAATTGTAATTAAGTTTAATACGCAAATCTAAGATGCGTCCGATAATTTTATTTTTTTTTTTAAATTTAAGAAAACAAATTCACGATGATGTAATTCATTTATTCTTTTGTTACTCGATAGTTGTTATACCTTTTCTTTTTTTGAACAAAAAATTTTCAACGAAGATCATGTACCAAAAGTTTAAGAAATAATGAGTTTGATCTTCCGTTAGAAAAAATAAAATAAAAATAAAATAAAATTTAAAAATGAAAAGAAACAAAATAAAAAAATTTCTCAAAGCATGCGTATATTACGCACACACACACACACACATACGCACGCACGCACGCGTGTATATGGTATCGTGTATGCGAAATCGTATGTGAATTTTAATTACCATAAATAAGCGAGTGCCTTGTGTTCTCATTGTCATCTTGATCAGAGTGAATCAATTCTTGTCTCTTGGAATTTTATATGTTAGAGGAATAGAAAGTTGTAGGTGGTTGGAATCATATCGCGGCCTCAGCGTTGACTTAATGTTAATGAAACTAAATGGGTCAAGAACGTTTTGCTGTGCGCTCTAATCGTTCCCGATAGCGTACCACTTTTCTTTCACTCACCACGCGAATCGCGTGTTATGTGCATACATACATACATACATACATACATAGGTATTAAGACGTCATGCACTCTGATTTTCATCGATGCAAATTCGGTGGATAAAGTCGTAACTATTTCATTATCTCTCTCTACACTTGTCATTCATCTTAGCTACAACTCTTACGTAATACACACATACGGTTATTTTATATTTTCATTACGAATTAAAACAATTCTTTTAGCGTTTCGTTTTCGTCCTAGTTTTTTGTTCTGTTTCTCTCTGTGCGCGTATGCGTGTATGCGTGTGTGCGGTTGCGTGTGTTTTTTTTTCGAGTACGAGGTCGAGGTCAATGACCCTTTTAGAGGAAAAAAAAAGAACGAAACAAAAAGAGAAAAGGAATCCAACCATTTACATACATTTCGTTTCTCTAGATTAATAGAATCATCGGAGTAAACATAATAACGCTCTCGCGCGCTCGCAAATGAGTCAGAGCCATTGTATGTACATGTGTATGCATGTATGTACATTATGACATCCAAGCGGAGTCATCAAGGTTCTCCTATTAAAGCGGGTCCATTAATTTATAAGCCTTAGAGAATTCCGGTGCCTTAACCTTGGTTATCTTAGAAAATACGTCTGGAATTGCGCCAATTTTCTGAATGAACAGTTAGAAGTTTAAATGGTCTATCTTAGTCAGTGTGTCAAGTCTGTTTATATCGAGAACCGAGTCGAAACATGTTGACTTTAAAGAGCGATATTTTTGGTATCGCTATGTTATTGTCCTTGAATTGTTAGAGTGCAATGATCGAGTAACAAGTTATATATATATATATATATATATATATATATATATATATATATGTATGTATACATGTACGTGTATCCTAAGTTGCTACTTGAAAATACATAGAAATTGGTATAACTCGTAACGCTGTAACTCGAACGGGAAGAACATGTTTTCTATGTTTTACCTCGGTCTCGTAAATTTTAACTATATTACTTTGGCAAATATGTACGATTTGTGAGTTTTGCAATGTGGATAGCTATACGATACTAGAAGAGTCATCGAGTTTTCGTTTGACAAACGGATCGATGAGACGTGACTGCGGTTTACGATACGTTCGCGAGTCCAAGGAACTCCCTTATCGACTGTCATTGATCAATTCATACGGCCATTCGCATCCGTTAGCTCTCCTAGTGTGTGTGTGTGTGTGTGTGTGTGTGTGTGTGTGTGTGTGTGTGTGTGTGTACGTGCGTGTGTATATATATATATATATATATATATATATGTATTATGAACCGAAAGAGTATAACGACACTACTCTCCTTGCTTTGCTCCTTATCGGTAAGACACGCGTAAGGACGACCCAATGCAATATTCTGGCTCACCTCCAAAAACCACTCCCATCTATTAGAAAATCGAGATGCAATAAGGTCGACTTTGACACCCGACAATTTATAATCCATTGTTATATTTGACGCTCGATCATTTTTAATCCCTAACTGTTTGTATGTCGTGCGTACGTGTATTCTTATTGACATTTAGAATCGCCAAATCGATCATCAAACAGAAATTTATATCTGAATATAATGAATTTACAAATCGATTTATTTTATCATATAATCCAGATAAATGTCGGTTTAATGAAATTTATAAGAGTTATAAATGCTGAGTTATTATATGGACGTATCGAATGGGTTTTATTTCAAATCGATAACATATCTCTCTCTCTCTCTCTCTCTTTCTCTCTCTCTCTCTCTCTGTCTCTCACTCTCTCTATACCTCTTTCGCTTTATATGCATTTATACATAGATATCGATTAACTTCGCTTGAAACGTAGGAATAAACATCTTATCGATTATTATTATTGCTGTAACAAGAACTTTTATGAATTACTCTATAATTTATTTTACATGCATACATATATACATACATACATCCATACGTACGTACATACATACGTGACGTATAAAATTAATTTTATAT
This sequence comes from Dolichovespula media, assembly GCA_911387685.1. Lineage (NCBI taxonomy): Eukaryota > Metazoa > Arthropoda > Insecta > Hymenoptera > Vespidae > Dolichovespula > Dolichovespula media. The sequence continues at coordinate 1,131,744 of OU426853.1, read as the reverse complement.
TATGTATATATGTCATGTCTTACACACACACACGCGCGCGCGCGCACGCACACACACAAAATGTAACGAAAAATCATAAGATTTATTTATACATATATGATTTATTGTAAACGTCAAAGCGATTAATTCGAGGATGTATTATAATAAGCATTGTTCCAGTCTGGTAAATTCCATCAATATTATAATGTGACAGAATCGTTGTTGTAGAGAGAGAGAGAGAGAGAGAGAGTAGGTGATCCGTGATAAACGACTTTCTCAATAGATGAATTAATTACAAATATTAATGAGATGAAATAGAATAGATCGTGCTCGAAATATTACGCCGGAGATAGCAACGAGTTTGTAAAGGTGGAAAAAAATGTTTTTGAACCAACAAGTCCAAAGGATCGTTGGCAATAATTCTCATCGTTTTATTATTCGATTCACGTACAGATAGATACACTGGAAGTATTAGTATAGCGATTCGGTAACAGCTGGCAAAAGATTATAATTACTCTGCCAAGTTTGTATTGTACGTTTAAAACGCGTCACCACATCTCTTTACTTTGGAACGACTTCAAAGCTACTTTCCACTTGTTAAATGCCCATGCAATTCGTCATACGATTATTGGCATTCTCAGAGGATGATGGAATCTTGTATAACGTTTTTACTTTGCTCTTGAATGTTATAAAATACTTTCGTTACTCACGGAAAATGAGAAACACGGAGATAGAACGTGTATACGTATTGGTCTATTTTTTATTGATCAAAAATATTTTTTATCTAATTTTTTCTATTTTTTATTTATTCAATTTTTTTTTTTTTGAAGAAGAAGAAAACAATTAATATTTTTCTCGCTTTCGAGTAGGACAATATCAAGTAATAGTCCTTGTCTCATTGACACTTTTGCAAATAATCATTATTAATTAATTATATTTAATTGTCAATACTTTGTAATTACTTATGACGGTTACAATAACAAACATTGCGCCTAAACATAGGCAATACTACTTATTTCGTCGGTTATGTCGCATGCGACAACTGTTTGAAGATCCTGTATGAATATTATTCCGTAATGCGCACCTATACGAACGAGTTGCTTATCGTTAAAGGGTTTGAAAAAGATTTTTTTTAAGACAACGGAGTATGGCGTGAAGTCTGCATTTAAGTGTCACACCCAACACTCCTCACATTAAATATTACATTTGTTTACGTGTTAAATATTATATTTCTTGATTTAGAAAAATCTTTTTGTTCGATGTTTGTTGATACGAAAAATAAATTTTTCAGAATGTGGATCTTAACAATAGTTGCCTTAGCGTACTTTTCGTCGCTTGCGAAAGCAATACCAAATTATTTGGGATTACCTCCTGGTCCATATTGCGCTGGGAGATATCCAACAATGAGATGTTGTGAAGGACGGCAAGATGAGTGTAGCGCACCGATATTGTCGACGACGTGTTATTGCGATGACTTTTGTGATCGAGACAGAGAAGAAGATTGTTGTCCGGATTATTACTCACATTGCAAAGGCATGCCCACGGAACCTCCACCGGGAGAGGTCAGACGTACGTTCTTTGCTTTTTCCAATAGAAATCAATAATTAATTTCTTATTTAATTTAATATTTTTCATACTTACAACAGTAATATTATATTATTACAGGTTGCACCTACGATGGAAGATATTACAATCACGATCAGATTTTTAAATTGAATTGCAATCAATGGTTATTATTATTATTATCATTATTATTTCTTTTCTACGTATCATTATAACAAATAATATCATCATCGAGGAAACGAATAAAGACGATCGCCATTAATATATTTCAGTAAATGTTCGGCGTTGGGTAAACGCGCTGAGGTTCTTTGCGAGAAGAATCGATGTCTGATCGAGCCAGAGTTCATAGAGGAACTTTATATGGAGAGTAATGCGTTAGGCTGGCAGCCTGGGAATTATTCGAAATTTTGGGGAAGGTCACTGCAGGATGGAGTACAATATCGATTGGGTACACTCAATCCGTCGCAATCGGTAAAGATTAGATTTGTGTTTGATAATATTATTATTAATCAAAAAAAAAAAAAAGCAAGAAACGAATAGCATCAGCAGAAAAAGAGGTAGAAAAAAAAGGAAGAAAAAGAAATCATAAATTTTAATATAATCGTCCATCTGTAGATTTATAAAATGAATCCTGTGCGACGCGTTTACGATCCCGAGGCATTGCCACGTAGTTTCAATGCTAAGTCACGTTGGCCACGTGACATATCTGAAATTCATGATCAAGGATGGTGCGGAGCTTCCTGGGCAATATCGACGGCCGACGTTGCATCCGATAGATTCGCAATAATGAGCAAAGGTGGTGAGGCCGTAGAATTAAGCGCTCAGCATCTTTTATCGTGCAATAATCGCGGCCAGCGGGGTTGCAGCGGCGGTTACCTGGACCGTGCCTGGTTCTTCATGAGAAGATTCGGGTAATTAAAAACGTTCTTCCAATACAAATCGCAAATACACGAAAGTTTCATGTCGATTTGCAACGTAAATGATTTATTCTCGCTTTATTTTTTCTTTATTTTTTTTTTCCTCTTTAGATTAGTCGACAAGGATTGTTATCCTTGGACGGGTCAACAAGATCAATGTAAATTACGAAAGAGAACGAATCTGAGAGCAGCCGGATGTCGAAGTCCACCTAATCCACTTAGAAAGGAATTATACAAGGTCGGGCCAGCTTATCGTCTTGGCAACGAGACGGATATAATGCAGGAAATCTTAACTTCCGGTCCTGTTCAAGGTAAAAGAAAAATTGTGATGGTTGTTGATGTTTTTCTTTTTTTTTTCTTTTTTTTATTCCTACCGATCATACTTGCGTACCAATAGAAATGTACCTTTCGTGATTTCGTTTTTTCTTTTATTTTTCTTTTTTATTTTTTGTTGTTTAACAATCCTATAAACTTTCAGCGACGATGAGGGTCTATCAGGATTTCTTCACTTATCAATCGGGTATCTATCGACATTCCCGAACCGCTGAGATGTTTGAGTCTGGATATCATTCCGTGAGAATCATTGGATGGGGCGAGGACTATCATCGTGGAGCTTTGGTCAAATATTGGGTGAGTATTGTACGAAATATCATTCCGAAAAGATTTACAATAACGAACCAACGATCTTATTTAATCAAATATTTTCGATTTTAGATTGTAGCTAATTCTTGGGGTTATGACTGGGGTGAAAAAGGTTTCTTTAGGATCCAAAGGGGTACGAACGAATGTGAGATAGAATCATATGTACTTGGAGTTTGGGCTGAAACGTTATAATATTAAGAGAGTAACATATGTATATATATATATATATATATATATATATATATATATATACATATACACACACATATATTTATATACTAAGAACATCGTGAAATTTTTTATGATCATTAAATAATATCGGTGCATTTATCGATTCTCCTGTCCTCGTTGTTTCATAGAATTTTATATTAATATATACATACAAATATATATATATATATATATATATATATATATATATATATATATATATATAATATCGTCAACGCGTTAGACGCGATCCAATAAATAGCCTTTTGTTAAATGTCCGATTTGGTATCTTTGTTATTCCGTTTAAATCAATGCAACGAATTCATTCTGCTGTCATAATTTTAATGAGTATAAGCGAAAATATCTAAGTACAAGCAATGACGAAAGTACAAGCGGGAAACACAAGGAAAATAATACCGATTACATAGGGATGCGTTCAAAGATGGAATGATAAAAGAGAAGAAAAAGGGAAAAAAGAAAAAGAAAGAAAAGAAATAATTCCTCATGTAAAAAACAGATTAACCGTATGTACAATGTACCAAATCGATATCATCCCAACTCAGGTTTATACCTACATAAATACATATGTATTGTATTTTTAAGAATCATTACAACACATTAAATCGATATATCATACTACAACAATATTATTGATATACTGCCAATCTTTATAACAATTACAGATAGATTGTGCGTGAGTGCGTGTTATGTGCGTGCGTGTGTTCGTATGTGCGTATGTCGACATTTTGAAGTGTCATTCGTCAAATAATTTTCATGTCAAATCACTGATCGATCATTCGCAAAATTATTTGACCGACTAGCTTGTATTTGCCATGCCAATTTACCAATTACTTACATATATATATACAATTAGTTTAGAAATAATTACATTACATTATCTATAATTTTCATTAGTTAAATATGTTAAATTAGGGAATATCTTGCTTTCTGCTTTTACTCATACTCAGATAATATATAATTTTTTAGTTAATATTTTATATTATAACAATCATTATAATATACGTGTGACAATAACGAAGTATCCAATTATGATAATTCTAATAATTACATGGAAAAATAATCTAACTCATGTAAACTGGATTGTATACGAATGTCATATTCTACTCTAGTATAAGTGTATATATATATATATATATATATATATATATATATATATATATATATATATATATATGTATAATTAATGTACATGCAATACAACGTAAAATAAACATATATATATATATATATATATATATATATAAGAATTAGCTTCCATAACTATTTTGTCTAAGCGCATCAGTATTTAAGTAAAACGTTAATAGAATTCGAAATGAATTCTTTGAATTATTTTTGTAACATGCAACGCCACGACTACCCTAATCATATCTTTAATTAACTAGTAAAATGTTAAGCATGTCCTTTTACGCCTTGTGTATCTCCCTTGTAAGTTATTACATGATTATTTTTGAAATAAAAGAAGTGATACCACACATCGATTCTTTCTATTGCTCTTCCAATAAATAATATTTCATCGCTAAACGGTCGCAATTTATATTTTAATTATACACACATACACACGCGCGCGCACGCGTTGTAAATATAATTTAATTGCAATTACAACTCTTCATATATAACAATAATATATATATATATATGTATATATATATTTATTTATTTTTAATATAACGTTAAAATATAATAAATCGAAAGATAAACTCGAGCTAAGAAACTAAATAACTTTAATCTGTAAAAAAAAATGTCGTATAGATAACTCGTACGGGTATTAAAATAAAGGAAAATTTGTATAATTTATAAACGAATCAAAGTTAGCCAGTCTATGATTAACAAGTTAATTGGATTTACATATGGTATATATATATATATATATATATATATATATATATATATATATATATATCTTATACTACAACACTACGTCTACTACTTTTACAATGTGGACTATAAACCTCTAACTTATCTTTCGGAGTATTCATGGCAGAATAATCAATTGGAAATGGTATACTGTTTCCACGTGCAATACAAGAGTCTGTCATTCCAAGAAAATGTTCACCCGGTCCGAAAGGACCACGTCCGAATAAAAAATTTGCAAAAACTAATTGATACTGCGGCCAACCGAGAGGATGATCTCCGTTCTGAAAAATTATCAATCCGTGTATATATATATATATATATTATTTGTTAATCCATATATATATATATATATATATATATATATATATATATTATATAATATATAATTATAATATTGAATTAAAACGAATTAATAAATCCAATCGATCATTGTCCACTCACAGAAGTCATGGAGTTATAGGCAATGTCGAGACACTTTTCAATTCTATCAGCATCGAGACCAACTACCGAACCATAAAAATTGCTGATCTCGTCCTTGCTGATTTTCCCATTTCCTGTACCATTAATCACGAGAAAAAATATCCTCGGCATCATTTTAATCCAAAATGGTAACTCGTTGTAATTCGTTCCGTTAATTGGCGTTATTATTTGTGTCCACCAAGACAGCCAATCATCCAGATCGATTTTTCTCGTCTGCTGTTCCAGTTCGTTCTTATTTTCAGGAAATATCAACGAAGCTAATCCCTTTTCTACTTCCAACAAACGTAAATATTCCGGACCGTTCCAAGACCAATCGGCGAATCTTCGTAATCTCTTTAGAAATACCAGAGAGATTTCGATAATATACTCCTTTCTTTTTTCTTTTTTCGTTTTAACTCCGACAGTGAGGAAAAAATACAATAAATCGTTTCCACGAAAGAAAATACTACCTCGGTTAATATTCCGAAATCCTTCCTAGTGATAAAACCATCCTTGTCGTGGTCCAACAATACAAAGAAATGTGAAAGTTTGTCACGTTGTATAGGGGCCAAAGTTTTCGAATGTCCTCTTTTGTCAAAATGTTCAATCGCTGTTAAACTCTCGTCGCTCGGATAACGACTGACCCATGTTGCTGTTATTTGTCATATCGCGATTAAACGATTAACGATATTGGGTATACGAAGAATGGATTGTTTTTGGTGGATAGAAGAAGTTGAATCGGTAGAGAAAAAAGAGAATGAACAAGAAAAAAAAAAGAAAGAAAAGAGAGAAAAAAGAATGTACAAAGAAAGAAGAAAACGAAGACGAAGAAGTAAAAAAATAAGAAGTAAAGTAAAAAAGTCAAAATCCTTATTGAACTTACTCCAAACGTGCACACTCCAGCCAGGATGTTCGATCTCTTTGGTAACCGTTGAAGTTTCAGTGAATACGTCGGTATTACTAGGTACCGTTCTCCATCTCTTTAACAAATCTTTTGTTCTATCGCGAGTACGATCGCAGGCTTGCCGCCAATTTGTAATAAACTTTCTTGGTACTTTTAGCGAGGCGCTCTCGTCCAAACAAAGTTCTTGACTACCACCAGAACTACGAGCGCTCGATTCGACATCGTTACTTTGATCCAAGTTCTCCGAACCGGATGGATAATAAATCGGATCCTTTATGCTACCTGAACGAGTCTCCATGACGAACTACCTCGCTATTCTCGACTCCTCAGGGGTGGACTCCCCTAAAATAATCAATTCCTCGGTGTGAGAGGTCACCAGGTCGCTCGATAATGTGTCGTGTTGTCGTTCCTAACACGCATCCCTGGCCCACCTTTCATTCATGGCCAACAACATCATCCACGTTGATAATTCGCTCACGATTTCTTTTCGTTCATCGATTTGGATTTCTATGCTGTTCTCGAAAAAACGTTTTTCTTTTTGTTCCTTTTTTTCTCATGGCGTTATTCCATTCTTGGTGTTTTCTATTTTTTCTTTTTTGTCTTCTTTTTCGAAAAGTTTCGAATGATCACAAAAATACTTCGTCGAATACTGTTAGACGATAGAAGAGACACGAGAGAGAGAGTAATCGATCGATCGTCAAAATATATTATCTGATCGTTAATTAGAACGATCGCGAAAATATCAACCATTTTGTCGTCTTTTCGAATTGTATCTATATAATTAACACGTTGACGCGTTTTATTTATATTGTTCTTCGTTCGATGGTATATATCATACTTTTTTTTTAAGTTAACAATTTTTTCTCTCTTACATTGTTTTACGTGCGATATTATTTCTACACGTTAATTATAAAGAATATGTCAGGTGAGAGAATAATTTTAACGTGTTACACGAAAAAAAAACATGATTCCAAACTCGAAATATTCGAATCATATAAATTTTGATTTATTTCGTTTAAATTTGTCTTGGAATGGTTACCGACGGTTTTGTAAACGTTTTAGTTCGACATAGAGGTCTCTAGTGGAGGGATAAAAAAGAGCGCACGGTCTGCCATCTGTAATATCCTTTCCGATCACTGTCTCATGCCACCATATTCAAGCGCCAGGTCTTTCCTTCTGTACTAATAGCGTGGGGTGAGTGATATGCAATGGAAATCGTGTTATATCGTGAACATCTTATATTTTTCTTGAATCAAAATATAAGAAGATTCATTTCTGAATAAGATCGCATAATTTGTCGTTTTGATTTTGTTGTTAATCCTTCAAGAAATATTTTGCTCGTTCTAACGAGAGAGAGTTAACCTCCAATGAATTTTTGTCACGTCCATGTTCTTTTACTCGGAATATGTGTTTTAATAATTTTATTTCTTACATAAATCAATATTTCTTAAATCATTATCATTCTTATTATTATGATTATTGTTAAAATAATTCGAACGGTTTCGATGAAACTGTGTAAGATTTATTACACAGTAAAATTATTTTTTTGTCATGTAGGGATTCACGATGGGTGCATACAAGTACATGCAAGAATTGTATCGCAAGAAGCAAAGCGATGTACTCCGCTTCTTGTTGCGTGTTAGATGCTGGCAATATCGGCAATTAACGAAAATGCATCGTGCTCCAAGACCATCCAGGCCTGATAAAGCTCGCCGCTTAGGATACAAAGCTAAGCAAGGTGAGACCCCCATGTATAAGTGTAATAACAGAATATTCAATAATTATCCACAAAGAAATTGTTTTCCAAGACATTGTAGTATTATAGAATTGGACAGGATAATCTTTCGACTACAGAGTCGAAATAGTTTCCAGTCATTAATTGTTTCCAACACATATTACTTTGGATCGTACTTTTGATATGGCAGTCATGGAGATACATGCCAACTTTTCCAATTATTTCTTTTTTTAGATGTGGCTCCTTTTATACCGCACAGTTCCTACCTTGGGGGATGAAATTGACTCCATGACTGCTGGTAAACATATGATTGTAATTGAAAAATTTTAAATTAGAAAGTAATACTAGAGTGTCTTGAAATATATTTACATGATGAAACTACATGCACCACTCTTATGGTATCATGCTGATATTTAGTACACTGATCATTTTTATTGCCAACTTTAATATATTATTGAAGTTGTAATCATTATAAGTAAAAAGAGATATTTTATTTTCAAATTACAGGCTTTGTCATCTTCAGAATTCGCGTACGCCGTGGTGGACGCAAACGTCCTGTACCGAAAGGTGCAACATATGGCAAACCGAAAAGTCATGGTGTAAATCAACTTAAACCTACTAGAAAATTACAGTCCGTGGCTGAAGTAAGTTTATCTTACTTAAGTAGATTAATATAATTTTATTATTTGTAGATAATAAATTAACGAATAAATTAATATTTATATTTAATGCCTTTAGGAACGTGTTGGTCGTCGTTGTGGTGGTTTAAGAGTATTAAACAGCTATTGGGTGGCTCAAGATTCATCTTACAAATACTATGAAGTCATCTTGATTGATCCTGCGCATAAGGTAATTTTATTCTTCTAACAAACCTTTATCTAAAAAAGATATTCATGTTATTCGATGATGAAAATTTTTAACTAATTGTGAAATAAGATGATATATTTATCTTCCTTGGATGTCTGAAACTAATATGCATTTACTTATAGGAAACATTCGTATGAGAACAGATCAGAATTACATTTTTTCTTTCTGTTTCGTTTTAGGCTGTCCGAAATGATCCTAAAGTAAATTGGATATGTAACGCGGTACACAAACATCGTGAACTTCGTGGAAAGACTTCGGCTGGTAGGAGTTCGCGTGGCTTAGGTAAAGGGCATCGTTATTCACAGACAATTGGTGGATCAAGACGTGCCGCGTGGCTTCGAAGAAACTCTCTATCGCTACGAAGAAAGCGATAATTATTTTTTATTGTTCGCCACTTACATCATTAAAAAACACGATACATCATTTTATTGTATATTCGTTTTGTGTCAATATAATGGTGTATCATGTGAAAAATAAATGTCTCTTTCTTAATCATTCATCCTTGGATAAACAGGTTTCAACGATTTGATATTAAATCGTAGAACGAATATTATTTAGATTTACAATTTATTACGATCTTTCTATAAAAAAACATTGCTTGCTTCACACTTTACGTTATTAAAGTACATGCATATATATATATATATATATATATATATATATATATATATGTAAAAGGAAAATACGAGAAAAGAAGATGAAAATTTTGTAATGAATTTTTGTATTTTTATTCACATACATTTGAAAACAATAATCTTAAGATAATTTCATTGCCCAGGACCGGATAACGACTTATCCATAAACTTCTTTTTCGCGAAGCAGAGCCACCATTTGCTAGGTTTCCCATCCTTCCCATAAACTTTTTCTACCAATCTTGCCGCCGTCTCCTGTCTGATCTGTTGTAGATATTGTCTCATTAAATCTACAAAAGTTGTATCAATTATTGTCAATTGAATAATTTGCTTGGAGATATCGACAGCATATATATTTACCAGCTTCTGCAGGGGTATTGGGTTTGGCGTAGACTGAATTCAATGGAAAACCAGGGTCACCGGGTATATCGAATTTGGATATTGCAAGAGAAAACATTTCACTGGTCGCTTGATTCTGATTGGCACATTTTTGTAACCTTTTCAAGCATTCAGTAATATATAAGGTAATGTAAATTAAAACTCTATCAGCTTCGCTCTAAGAGACGAACAAAAGGAACAATGTTTTTCTACGTTGTGTAAAATCAAAGATAATGAAAAAAAAAAAAAATATTTGCTCTCGATGTATATACCTTTATCTCATATGTTCTAAAAAATACATTTGCCTTGAAGAAATTCAATGCTTCATCAATTATATCTATATCCTTATTGTTTAAAGGTGGTGCAGGACCTCTAAATTCGGTTTTAATTGGTAAAAGGGCCATATTGCCGATGGTCGCGTTACTTTCTGTGAAACTAGAGTGATAGGCCTGAAATTGAAAATACATTGAAATATAATTAAAATTAAAAAACCGTGTTATAACCATGTTTCGGATATAATAATCGATGAAATAAAATACACACGATTGAGTTGATTTCCCATTCCATTGGTATTAATATAACAATTATCTGTACGATAATTAACCTTACAAATCTGTTTACATATAACTTACAATACGAAAATGAGATCAAAAATGTCAAGTATAGTTTTGTTTATCGGAATGACAGGGTGACACCCTTTTTATCGCTTGACTTCTGTAGTGTATTTAAAAGTAAATTTATAATACTCTATCGTTACTTACAGGCATCTTGGAAGATTTAAAACAAGTACTTATTATAGTCTTTTTCAAGGTTTTTATACATATCACAAGAAATATTTGTTATCCTTATGACTAATAACAGGAAATAAGATACGTGTCGGACATTTTCGAACCATCGTCTCAAGCCGAATTCTGAATTAAATGCCGTCCATATTTGTATCGACTTAAGGCGCCACCTAGTGTTCATTCTTTTAAAAAATGAGTGCACCTAGAAGGAAACAGAACTACGTTTATCGTTGCATCATGGTTCTGCTCCGATATTATTTTCAAACTTGAATTTGTAAACACACTTGTAAACATTCTATTACCGTTCCGTGTGACAATACCTATAGTGATAATGTATTTTTAATTTACAAAAGATGGCCGATGCACGTACACAGGAGGATGTACTCTCTCAAATCGAATATGCATTTCCTATTATTAAAGAAGAGGTATAAAACTGTATATTCCTTTTTTGTTTTTTTTTTTTTTTATATCAATCTCTATATAATAATTGGTAATTCTTATTTTGCCAGATTCAAAACGATTGCACGGATGAACAATTTGGTACGATAATTGAACAAATAAGAGCGTTGAAGTTGACAAATTTTGTTAAAGATATAGTACTTCATCACATAGAATATTATATTCGTCAGAAAGTAGCACCAAGGTTTTGGAAGAAGTTCGTTAATATTACGAGCGAGCAAGAAGGTTTTGAATACTTCAAAAGCGCTGTGGACGGTTTATACATTAGTTTAACTGAATTTTTACCACTCTTAAAGAAGTTGGAATACCTTCAACAAGAAGACGCTGAAAAAACTGTACCTCAGGCCAATAACGTTTTATCGAGATTCAAACTTATCGTTAGGTCTACTTTATTAAGTCAATTACCATTGGACCATGAACATATAATAGAGCAATTTTATAGAATTGCATTTAATGTATTTTGTAATACCGATAATAGTTCATTACATGGTAATAATTTGAAATATTACGAAGTTATAAGATTGTGTACATTTATTAATGTATTGGATTATTTATAGATTCTAATGGAAGTGATGCCGCGCAATGCGGAGGTTGTAATCAAGAAGTTGATAAATGCCAATGTCAGATGATAGTATATATGTTTCATGAAACTAATAGGAAATTAATTGAATTAGAATTATTGGAAAGATTAGTGGGCAATGTACTTACATCGTTAATACACATTCGTATCAAATGTCACGTCAGTGAGACATGTGACAGAGTATTCGATGTTTCGCAACTTAAGCCATTGGAAAATGTAAGCCTAAGTACTTACCGCGAAATTCGCATAAATGTCTCGTGATTTAATAAAAATTACTCGTAGAGATATCAAATATTTAATTTTGTTTCAGTGGCTTGAAACTGTTGTTATGAATTGGTTGATAAGGATATATTCAGGAGGATTTTCGAAAACGGTGTCTTTGAGCGACGATATTCGCGACGCCGTTATTAAATTCAAAAGGAAATTGTCTCATTATTTATATGAGACATACACAAGAATTAGAATCGATCAACTTTTTAATATCATAATAGGTAAATGATGTATATATATATATATATATATATATATATCGGACAATGATCTTTGATATATAGTTAAAACTGTTATTTACATTGAAAAATTTGTACTTAGAATATCCTGATTCGCAACCTGCGATAGATGATCTTCGAATTTGTTTGGACAGAACAGATCTACGCAAAGTTTTGGTGGAAACACTGCAGGAAGCGCTTAAGACTAGACTTTTACATCCAGGTGTCAATACTCCAGATATATTAACTGCATATATCGCTGCTATTAAAGCATTGAGACAATTGGATCCAACAGGGGTGCTTCTTGAAACCGTGACAGAACCCATCAAGTGAGTTATATTTATTTGGATTGAAAAAGGATATTAATCGTTCGTTTCCCAGAAATAATATTACATTTTGCATTTAAGAGTCTATTTGAGAAGTAGAGAAGATACGGTGAGGTGTGTCGTTAGTGGGTTATTGGACGATTCACCTAGTGATTTGGCTGATGAATTAGTGAAAGGGGAATCCTTGCAATTGGATGATGGTTCAGCCGATGAAGAAAACGAAGATTGGGAGAAATGGGTTCCCGATCCAGTGGATGCCGATCCTGGTAAATTATTTATTATCAAAAAAAAAATAAAAATAAAATATTCTTCACAATATCTCGTTTATATTCTCCGTTTTAGCCAAGTCTACCCAACGAAGGATGTCTGATATAATTTCGATGCTGGTTAATGTATATGGAAGTCAAGATTTATTTGTCAATGAATATCGCACATTATTGGCGGATAGATTATTGTCTCAATTAAATTATCACACGGAACGGGAAATACGTCATTTGGAATTATTGAAAAGAAGATTTGGAGAAAATCAGTTACATTATTGCGAAGTTATGTTAAAGGACGTGTATGATTCTAAGAGGATAGATGGAAATATTCAATCGGACACGAGTTATAGCTTAGAAAAAGAACATTTCCCAACATCCGCCCTAATACTGTCCGCGCAATTTTGGCCGCCATTTAAAGAGGATTGGAAATTGGAATTGCCTAAAATTGTACAGGATCAATTGAATAAATACGTTAAGGCGTTCGAAGCTTTAAAGGGAAATAGAACTCTCTGTTGGAAACCACATTTAGGAAATGTCAATCTTGAAATTGAATTGAAGGATAGAAAATTGGACATAAATGTAACTCCGATACATGCTACGATTATATTACATTTTCAGGATAAAAGTAAAATATATATATATTCTAAAACGTTTCTCATTCTTTTATATATATATATATATATATATATATATATATATATATATATATATATATATATTCTCATAATTTTAATAGCTCGATTGTTGTTTTATTTTATTTTTTATTTTTTACAGAGGAATGGAATTTAGAAGAGTTGGCACAAGTGATGCATGCTCCAGCGACGATACTCAGACGGAAAATAACTTTTTGGGTTTCTCAAGGACTCTTAAAGGAAATCTATAACGATGTTTTCGTACTTCAAGAAGAAAGTTCATCGAAAAATAGAACGTTGACTGATATAGTCGAAGAGGAAGAAGCTGAAAGTGTAATGGCTTCTGCTAGCGATCAGAGAGAAGAAGAGTTACAAGTTTTTTGGTCGTACATAGTTGGAATGTTAACCAATCTAGATTCTATGCCATTGGAAAGAATTCATCAAATGTTAAAAATGTTTGCATCTCAGGGTCCAGGTGCTGTGGAATGTGGATTACCAGAACTAAGACAATTTCTTGATGGAAAAGTTAGAGAACATCAATTATTATTTTCTGGTGCTCTTTATCGACTTCCCAAATCGTGATAAAATTAATATAATTTATATCTCTATATATTGTTACGGTTGAGTTAAATCATATATTATACATTTGTTTTATTTATATATATATATATATATATATATATATATATATGTATGTATGTATGTATATTTAAAATATTTAAAATATTTAAAATAAAAAGATCATATTATTGCATTTAATGCGCTTTGAATAAATTATATTTGTTTCTTTTCGTTTTTCTTTTGTTTACTCTTCGCGCGTGCTATTATATGATTTTATATATATTAATTGCTCGTAAGATTCAGCAGAGAGTTGTTAAACGTACAGTTAAAATAAAAACAAGCAACACTGTGGTTTTTTGGATTTATTCAATGAATGTTAGTTAAACGCTCTAATGCTAACAGTTTTGTGTAATAAAAATATTTCTCTCGTGCGCATTTCATCAAACACAGAAAGTAAGTGGTTAGTGATCTCTTCTACACTTAGTTTGGTAAAGTGTAGTAGTGTTTATGTACATAGATTGTAAACTGCACCATTGTGTATGTTCATAATTTGACGTATGTACTTTATATACGTTGCATTTTCACATAATAAACACGTTGCTACGAGAATAAAATAATACTTTAATAATGATGAATATTTGTGTGTGTGTATATATATATATATATATTTATATATATATATATATATATCAAATTAGTCATATGAGATAAAGCTAGTGTGTCGTGTGTTACTCGACCATTTGTGAGCAACTTTTTTTTATCATTATTTTATTAGCACAAACTCTCATATACAATAATTGTTATTTAATTATTGCCAATAATATTTAGGATACTTCGCAATAATATGATTTTTTCCTTTTCGTTGTTGATCCTAATTAAAAATTTATTTTTGCCTGTCACCCCATCTTTCACATTTAATAACGTCAAAATAAATATTTTTTAATTATCTATTGCCGCTATAGAGAACAGAGTTTTCCTTTCCTTCGTAAAATATTAGACTTTTTGGTAAAAATAAAGCTACTTGTGATGAAGTTTTCATATATATTTATCTAAATTTGTATTTATATATATATATATCCTTTGAACACGATTTTTTTTAGCACTTACATTATCTGTGTAAATTCAATAGCCATTTCTCGGTTTGATGCTTACTTTGTACTTTTTACAGTTTAGCAAAAACCGAAATGTTTTTAAAGATGCAGCTGAGTTGTATATATATTGCAGATTGCGATATCTTTTTTCTTTGTTGTTGTTGTTGTCATCGTCGTTCCGTTTTTGTTTCTTTTTTTGTTTTACATGTATGCATATAACTAATTGATTCATTTGTTTCGCAATTTTAATTGCAAATTATAAATTCTCATAGGTAATACAAAGTACTAAGCTTTTTTTTTTTTTTTTTAATCAGATCTTACAGAGATTTCAAAAGGATTAAAATTATCTGCATTTATCCTTGCTTACACATTAATATTGCCACATATCCTGCACATCCTATCGACAAATATATTGTCAACACATTAAGATAAAATATGAAACTAAAAAATAGATATAATATAAATTTCGACAAAAAAAAGAACTATTTAACTCTATAACGCAATAAAAGAAAAAAAAACTCAGATATATCATAATTTCTAACAAAATTGCTTGCACGTATATTATATAATTTCTTAGATATAATTTATATGTGCACATATATATATATATTTATATAAATATATATTAAATGATGTATAAATAAACGATGCCTGGATTGTTGTTGTTGTTGTTTCGTAAAAGAAAAAAAAAACGAAAAAAATGCGCTAGAAAGTGATTCACAAATTCTTTTAGATTCGTACATGTGGGATAATAATATAGATGTAATTTCGAGAAAAATAAAGTGAAAGACGATAGTCCGTAAATAAATGCTTTAAATACTCGACGTATTACATTAACGATAAAATTATAATAATCGAGGCATTACTTATTTATACTATTTAAACTTTTAACTATCTCAGCATATATGTATAATGTGTTGGTAATTGCATAACAGCGCATATAGAGAATGACCTTTCTATCGTATGTAATATGCATAAATGTTTATCCACGTAGATGCAAGGTAACATAAACATATATGCGCTCTTCAAAACTTATATAATTATATTTATATAAATATAAGACAATGTGATATATTTTATATATATATATATAAATATATAGATATATATATTTTCTTTTTTCTATCGATTACGTATGTGAGATAATAAAATAATCGAATATTGTTATTTCACATTGTGAGTTTAAGTAGATTTCAGATCACTTTTATATCATAGCTGTGTGCCTTTTAGCATCTATGTACAAGAAAGACAAAGCTATCATCAGTGTTTCTTGCGAAGACTCTCTCTCTCACGACGGATAGTAACCTCAGAATATTAATATAAACTGAATAAATGAGGCAGAAAATTTTACATTTGAGATTAACTATACAAAGAAAATTAACATATACTAAAAACTCTTACGAATACATATACATATGGCAGAACCTAAAATTCAACAGAGTGCAAATTAATATATGATGTTAATCAATATTAAGTAAATCAATCTCTCACGCAATCGCTCTCCTGCACATATGAACATATTACATACATGTATTTATATATATATATATCTTAATATAATATATAATATAATATAATATAATATAATATAATATAATATAATATAATATAATATAATATAATATATAATATAATAATAATATAATATTAATAATAATAATAATAATAATAATAATAATAATAATATTAATAATATTAATAATTTTGCAGCAAAAAGTGATAACAACAGATCTATTTTTTTTTAATTTCATATTATTATTACTCACTCTGCATCTCGTCGCATTATCATACGCATTAAAAGCATATGCCACTTGAATTGCCCTCTCCCCTCTATTGTTGTGAGATGATTATTAAAGATCAACGTAAAAATTGTATCTGGGGAAAATTTCTATAAACTCAATAAAATTTAACGACATTATTAATTACTTTGATTTGCCGTTTATAATAATGATAATAATAAAAAAAAAGTAGTTTGTATATCAATATATATGTCTGACTAATTATAGTTATGATATACGATATACATACAAATTTCATGTGTGTCACACGACAGGGATACTCTTATACGCATCCTTTTTTTTAATCTTTGCATTAGATTTTGTATCTCGACATTGAAATTATAGCGCAATCATTAATAATTAAAACAATATCAACGAAAGAGAGAAATACATGCGTATTTATGGTTGTTCTTTATCAACATTGACTTTGAATTTTGGCACAATTTGTATACCTTGTAGTAATATCGACTCGTTCGTTCGCTTTTTTTTCTTTTTTTCTAACATTTTTTGTCAAACAAAGGACTACGAACGAACATAAATAAAAATTGTTTCAATTACAATTATTACACATCCGTCCAACACAAGAGATATAAAAGTCCAATCTTGTATAATCGCTTTCCCTAAAAGTTCTTCGTTTATAGATTTGCCATTGCGTGATTATCCTCTTTGCTATGTTTAGAAATTAGAGATTAGAGATTTAGAAAGGAAAAGAAAAGAAAAGAAAAGAAAAGAAAAGAAAAGGAAGAGAAGAAAAAAAAAATAAATGTCATTGACGCCTTCCGCACGGTCTGCTTTTTTTTCTTTTTGTTGGTTTTTTCTTTTTTTTTATTTTTATTTTTTTTTTTAAGTTGATACCGTCGCTCGCTTTCTTATGTTGCTGCATCAGCAGGTAAGTACTGGAAAGCCAATATTTATTATAATATCGCCGCCGCTCATGGAAAGAAAATGTTCTCTTCTTAATATGTGTACACATATATATATGTAAGTGTATATATATATATATATATATATATATATATATATACATATATATATATATATATATATATATATATATATATATATATTACTTTTTCTATTGATTTTTCATAGATTTCACCGACCATCAACTATACCGTTAATTTTAAAAGTTATCAGTAGCGTTATCATGATAATTTTGCTGCTACGATGATATTGTCCTAAGGAAGAAAAGCAAAAGAAAAAAAATTTAGAGAAGAAGGAAAGAATAAAAAAAAATAAAATAAAAACAAATAAATAAAAAGATATCCAGACATCTAATTTGGTACAAACATCCGGGTTGTTGTTTGTTATTATTGTTATTGTTATTGTCGTTGTTGCTGTTGTTGTTGTGGTTTATGTGTATACCAAAAGAAGATAACGAGTAATACGAAAGTCAAAAGAGAAAATGGAAAAGATTCGTAACAATAATAAGAAGGAAAAAAGAAAGAACGATTAAAAGCGCGCTAACAACTCTGGTTCGTCCGTATGAGGAAAAAACTAAACAAAAAAAAGAATAATAATAGTCGATCAAATATAGACGAACAAACTCAAAATCTGTCCTTAGGTTTGATTGTTTTTAAAATCGTTTGGAACGTTCGATCCTAAGACGAGGATGTGATATGTATATATATACATATACATATATATATATAATCATTGAACGCAGACGGACGGATGGAGAAAAAGATCTAACGTTATCCGATTTTGATAGTACATATTACATGTATTATATATCTCTTAGAATGCCAATCACATAGTAAGAGAGCCAAGAACTCTATATGTTTATGTATATATATATTAGACGAGAACAAGAGTTCGTAGGGTGTCTTCTTTTTCTCTTTTTTTTTCTTTTTTTTTCTTTTTTTTTCTTCAGACACCGATCACGGCAAAACGCTACGAACTTTTCTTCCTAATCAAATATATATATATATATATATATATATATATATATATATATATATCTATTTATGTATGTGTATATGTAGATATGTATATATGTATGTTTGCATTTATCTACCTATATATCTAACTCTCTACCTACCTATCTATCTGACTAACTAAACTAAACTAAACTAACTAATTATCTAAACTTTCTATCTGTCTATCTGTCTAACTAACTAATCTATTAACGAAAAATACGAATTTGTTTGAACATCAAGAGGATACAGGATGGATAAGCTTGACGAACAGGGCTGGTGACGCGGACGGCGAAGGTGGTGTCGGCTGTGGTTGATGAATCGATCGAACGCGCGGATGCCGTTCCAGAGTCCAGGTGTTAGCACGGGGCGAGTGGATTCCATTGTTAGCACTCCAAGCCTACAGGCCATGGGCAACCAGGGTTAACAAGAAAGAAAAGAAAACAGTTTGTTAGTATTTTGATTATGACTGACCGACGTTAACATTTATAAGTATCTAAATAGCAATTTTGTCATATAGCCGAGAAGAAGAATATGGTTAATGGAAAGCAATGCTCTTGTTTATTCATTTTATTTACTTTGTTTTTTTTAATATATTTCCTTCTTTTTTTTCTCTATCCGTAATACGTATTATGGTTTTTATTATTATTAATTATACCTCTCGTGTAATAAAAGATTAAAGACATACAATACTCGTGAGTGGTTAAGAGATGACTTTTTACTATCTGTTTGTTTGTTTGTTTGTTGTTGTTGAGAAAACAAAACCACGTTCTCCAATATATATATATATATATATATATATATATATATATATATATATGTATATTTTCCCCCGCGAGAAAGTAATTTTACACATAAGTTGGTTAATATAACACACGTATCTAATATTATTTAATTCCGTGATTAACGACGAGATCAAGAAAAAAAAAGAAAAAAAAGGGGGTGGCGGGGATAGAGAGAAATGAGAAAACTCTATGTATGAAAGATGCAAAAAGTGTGAGAGAAGAACCAGCAGCATTGCTTTACACTTGTGTAACTTGTAAATAAATATTAGTTTGAAGCGTGTGTGATTTTCGTACATATCGTGATAGATTCAATCAATCTCGATAAAATGACACATTCATAAGAGAGCAAAATTTCATTCGTCTACACAATATGGCACGATATCACAATTATTGTTGTTTTTGTTTATCTTTTGTCTTTTGTTTTTGTTATATTCGATAAACACATTTTTCTGTCGGAAGAAAAATATCATTCTTTTTTTTATGTTTGTTTGTCTGTTTCTAATAATACACTATATTCTCTCGTTTTGTTTTTTTTCTTTTTTTTTTTAAATATGGCTCATGTACTCTCCCCGCGCATAGGACAGCCACAAAGACTAAGGCATTCGTAAAAAAGGATAAGTGACTAAAAATGATAAATGGCATTTACAGAATACGAATACAGATTAGATGTATCGATAGAGATGCAAAATTATTAAGTATATAGCACTATGTATATATACATGTATATATATATATATAAATGTGTGTAAATATATATAAAATATATATATATACATATATATATATATAGCCGTCGCGTAATTACACATGTAAATCGTTATTTTGACATAACATTATTGGTATCATACAAAAGGTAGCTTTGGGTGTGCACCTGCCACCAATAATACTGCGCCGCTAATTAAAAAAATGACATTATACATAATGAAAATACTAATGCATCGTTATTTTGTAATATTATTATTATTATGTGTGGAATCATATATTATATTAATTATAGTGATTAATTATCCCATCAGCAAGCAGGTGTCAGAGGCTCATATGAGTTACGCACGTGCCATAATTTAGGACAGATCTATAGTACAATTCCAGGCATTTCAAGAAAGCGATATTATTCTTTTTTGTTTTGTTTTTCGTACAGTATTAACTAACAATTTTATATATATATATATATATTTATGTATATCGAAATGTAATAAAATATATATATGCCTTACATATATACGCGTGCGTATGTGTGCATGGACGTTTTTCTTTTTTTTCTTTACGTCCATTGTAAAATTTAGTGTGATTGTACGTACATAAAGATTTAAGTCGAATGGATGCGTGCTTGAGTGCGTGAGTACGTGTGCGTTTGTGTCTGTGTGTATGTATAAATATATAAAGGCACACCGCTTGTACACACACACACACATATATATGTATGATAATAGAATCAAAGTTAGTGTCAACTTGGCCATGTGGAGCATTTTTGTTAGTCTTATAAAAGATGGTGCAGTTGTGCAGTAGTTTTTATGTAATGGATGAAATATTGCATCTATGATAAAAGGGTGTCAATATATAAACTATAAGAGAGAGAGAAAAAAAATTATATATATATATATATATATATATATATATATATATATATATATATATATAATAAAGAAGTAATGTTAGTGCTAATACAAAAAAAGGATTGGACACCATTTCCGACAGCATAAAATAGTCTTATCTTAATTTCTATATGTATATGTATATATATATAAAAAAAAGGAAAGAAAAACAAAAGGGCAAAATCGAAATTCCTATTTCTATTTTCGAACAATCGTGTTAAGAACGTACTTCCAAAAAAAATAAAATAAAAAAATAAAAAAGAAAATAAAGAAAAGAAATACAAAAAATAAATCCAAAAATTTATCGGCAAATTTGAGCAAACATTGCAAAAGCTTGCGAAAAAAGGACAAATATGTTACTAACAATTTTCTAGCTATTAATTAAAAACGCGTCATGTAGGTTATGGTGTATAATTATATTCCTAGACTGATATTAATCTGAATGCTGAAACTGACATCATTTTTCTAAATTAGTCGAACGTATCACATATACGGTAAGCGAACTTAGATATACATATATAAACTTCCTGCAATTACAAAATTATGTATTATAAAACCTTCGCACATCGTACCGCGTTACCATCCCTGAAGTCTTTTGTACGAATCAAGAGATCTTTCATTCATATAAATATTTATTTCATTCGTATATAATAATAATAATAATAATAATAATAATAATAATAATAATAATAATAATAATAATAATAATTAATAATAATAATAATAATATAATAATAACCATGTGTGTATATTATATATATGTATGTATAATTTTATATACATTTTAAATGGAAGGTCAATAAGTGTTCCACAGGCACAAGTTGCCAAGAGAAATATATATATATATATATGTATGTATGTATATATATATATGTATTTATATACACATATATATATGTATATACATATATATATACACATATATAACAGAAAATGCAAAAAATATAATTTCCTAAAAGCATTTACAATAAAATACGGCGACTGAAAAAAAATCTTAATTTACGTTAAGCACCAAAATAAAATATTTCACTGTCCTCTCTCACAAAAACACCACTCTTTGCCCCTCCTATCCTGCTCACAAATAAATAAATATCGTTTTTTCAATTTCTTTTTTACTTTTTTCAAACTTCCTCCTTTTTTCATTTTCATTTTGCTATATTTCAATCCTCGATATGCGCTGACGCTAAAAATTTGACGTAAAAAATGTTCGACAATCGATATTATTGAAAAAACAATGCTCTTTTAATTATACATATGTAGATATTTGTATTTTTATGTATGTATTATGCGGATGGGGGGTAGGTGCTCACCCACATCGTACGTTTGCTGGAAATTTTTTTCTCTTTTTTTTATGGCCTTAATAGAAAATAATAACCATAATAATAATAACAATAATAATAATAATAATAATAATAATAATAATAATATTAATAATAATAATATATTCGACGATTGGAAGACATCCTTCCTTAATTGCTTAGACCTAAGAGCGGGGAGTTACGCCAAAGTATCTACTAAAAGTATATTCTCAATTTATATTTTTCGTCTGTGAGATTCATTATTATTTTCTTTCTTTTTTTTTCCTTTAAATAATATAATACTCTATTACTTCACATTATCGAGGACTTAGGGCCAAGTGTATATATATACATACATACATATATATATACACCTCGATTGATATTCATTCTTTTTCCCTGTTTCGTATAGATAGTAAGAAGAAGACGTATATGTACGTAACAATACATTTACATGATCATTCTTTCTTTTATATATGTATAATTAAAAAAAAAAAAGAAAAGAAATAAAGAAAAAAAATTAAAAAAGAAAAAAAAAAGATTAAAAAATTAAAAAAGATTGAAAATATATATATATGTAAGGAAAAAAAAAAGAAAGAACAGACAGATGACTACTGCTACTATCTTTCTCATAGAGGTAGGGGGGCAACAATCGTGCCGTTCGTCCTTCAGAGTATTTTTAAAAATAATAAGAAGGAGATGAGAAACAATTTCGAGAGAGAGAGAGAGAGAGAGAGAGAGAGAAAAGAAGAAAATCGAAGGAAGAAAATAAAAAAATAATATAAAAGAAAGGAAAGGGAGAAAGAAAAAAGAAAAAAAACCGAATCGATTGATGCGGCGTCAGGTACACAGGACGAGCGTACACACACTTCACGGCTAATTTCGAAAAGACTTTAACGAAGTTGCCGTGTAAAATCTCTCATTTACTCACTCTCTCTCTCTCTCTCTCTCTCTCTCTCTCTCTCTCTCTCTTACTCTCTCAATCTCAATTACCTCTTTCATTCTCATTTACTCTTCTCATTTTCATTCACTTTCACTTTCACTTTCACTCACTCTCTCTCTCTCTCTCTCTCTCTCTCTCTATCTCCCTCTCTCGTATATAATGATGGTATATATATATATATATATACATATACATATATACATATATATATATATGTATATATGTATATATATATATATATATATATATGTACGTAGGCGGTAATAAAATGAAAAATTAAAAAAAGACTAACAAGTGCAGGACTAACCTTTCCGCGCGTAGGCGTTAACAGTACTCTCTCTGTGCTCTCTGCGTATTCACGAGAGAGCGCCAGCCCTTTGATAAGGGTGCTCACGAATCTGACCCAGGTGCCTACGCTGCTTCGCAGCGGCTGCTGCACCTGTGCCCAACATACAAATGTTAAGTAATCGACCAACTTATTTTTATTTTTATTGTTGTTTTTTTCTTGCATTTTATGTTCGTTTATTATTATTATTATTGTCGTTGTCGTTGTCGTTGTTGTTTGTGATTATTGTGTGCGTGTGTATTTATTTGTGTGCTGTGACTTTCTCTTATTATCCGTTTATTTTTTTTTCTTTCTTCTTTTTTTTTATTTTTTTTTCTTTAATTTTTTTTTTGTCACACATATGTATTTTTTGTTTGTTTGTTTTCGTTTTCTCTGTTTCTTTCATTCTTTCGTTTGTTCACGCATCGACAATAATTCTCCACAGTCGTTTTTTTGGCAAACGTTATTTTTGGATACCGTCTTGCCGCTAGATTAACAAGAACTAACAGATTAACATTCTATATATATTCGGGAGGTAAGGGGTGCGGGGTGCTGGGCAGGGGACCAGGGCGGGGACGGGGGCTGGGCGGGGGCGGACTCGCTGCTCTCTTCTGGTACGGTCGTAAATCACTATCTGGCTATTTTCTAAGAAAAAAGAAAAAAGAAAAGAGAAAAAAATTATTACATACAAATGCTCTTATATGTAATGAATTCGTAGGAATTTGAAGAGCGATTTAGAGATTATTTGTCTTTTCCTCTTTTGTTTTTCTTTTTATTTTTTTTATCATCATCATCATCATCGTCATCGTCATTAGTGACATAGATAGTGGTTTACGTGACCGACCAATTTTCATTTTTTAGGTTTGCGACATGAAGATAGTAAGCCGTACTACGCGTGCCTCAAACTTTACGATCAAAAATATTCTAATCTCTTATTTAAGAAAATAATATATATATATATATATATATATATATATATATATATATATATATATATGTAAATATAAAAAAAGAGAGAGAGAGAACGAGATTCGTATAACACTTACTATCTTCCACAAAGCAAATCCTTATTACATATACGAAAATAATCATGTTTGAATTATTATGCATTTACAAAATGGACACAAATATAGTACTCTTCCTTTTTTTTCTTCTTCTTCCTTTGCGTGTAGCTGAGTAATTTAAGGGGGGCGGTGGCGGAGGAGGGGGTAAAAAGAGAAAACCAGAAGAAAAATATAAAAAGAAAAAAAATTGAATTCCATCTCACTCGTCGTATATGGCTATGATTTCACTTTTTGATTCTCCAAAGAAATCAGCTAAGTCTTTAATGTATATTAATTAAAATTAATAATAATAATAATAGTAATAATAATAATAATAATATTAAAAAAGACAGAAAAGAAAAAAAGAAAAAAAAACGAATACGTAACCGGCCACTTCGCTGATGTTCTTCGCGTGAGTATTTTTTGAAAGATAAAATTATTACATCGATACACGCCCCCATTTTCAAAACTGTACTTAATTCTATATGATATCCTAAACCTATGGAGAAAATTAAAAAAAGAAAAAGAAAAAAAAGAAACAGAAAAGAAAAGAACAAAGAACGGACCATCTAAGTCCCGTTCGTTCGTTGTTTATAAAAATATAATTAAATAATCTTAAAGAGATATAATATCTATAATATAAAATAATGTACATCATCTCTCTCGTGATGGCTTAAAAAAAAATCGTGGTGCGTGTGTGTGTATATTTATTTTATCTTTTTTGTTTGTTTTTCTATTATCATCATTACCACCACTACCACTACTTTTTTTTTCTTTTTCTATTCAAACGTCACCACGTTGAAGGCTACGTATCAAAAGGTTCGCGACATTGGAAATATATTTAGTGATTATCCTTTTCGTTAAATAATACGCATTAAGCTTTATTTATCTATCTTTTATCTATATTTAACAAGTTCTCTTTCTTCTATACTGTTCGTATATCCTTTAAAAGAGAGTGATATATATATATATATATATATATATATATATATATATATATATATATATATATATATATATATATGTATAGATTTAATTGAACATCTCTTAAACAACTACAAATATACGCTAGAACCATCAGTCCTGAAACAATTTCTTTTTCTTTTTTTTTATACGTTTGGTCCCTGGGTACTTTTCCTACGACTACCAATTGCCTATTTAACAAAAGAAAATAAAAAAAAATAAAAAATAAAAAAAGATAAAAATTCCTACGTAGAGATATACAAGGGGTGTCCTGGAATAAATGGGGAAAATATTTGTAGTTGTGTCATCGGCACATCTAAATAATAATAATCATAATAATAATAATAATTATAATAATAATAATAATAATAATAATAATAATAAAAAGTTCATATAAATATCTGTCCTACATGTATATGTATGTATGTGTATATATATATATACACATATCCTGTATATATTATATAAGTTTCTATCCATTGACTATAAAAAAAAGAAAAAAACACTATAAAAAGTGTTACCTTAGAAAAAAACAAAATCCTGATCGATCAGATAAAAATAGTCTCTTCTATTCTGACGGATAGTATGTAAAGCAACTATTGTATGACTATTTTTCTTTTTCTATTTCCTTTCTTTTGAGAACTTCGTCGAAGTAACAGGATTTGTCATATTTATTATCATTC
>OU426853.1:1082572-1100072 GCA_911387685.1 Dolichovespula media | reverse complement strand
TTAAGATAAAATGATTGGAACTGTCTCACCACGGGCACGAGAAGCTTCTTGACTTCCTCAACGGCTCGAGCAAGCTTCAAGGTCGCACGATTTTCTGTATCCTCGACAGTCAGTAGAACATGCAATTCGTCTGTTAGGTGTTCCCAATTAGGTTTACCCCGGTTCTGTTCCTCCTAATGAAAATCACACAGATTAAGTATTTGAACCAACGTACCATCATAGATCTTATATAAAATAATGATGATGATAATAATAATAATAATAATAATAAATAAATTTATAAATAAATAAATAACAATAATAATAAAACATGAACATCGGGTGTAGAGGGGAAATTAAAAAAAAATGTTCTCGAACGATGAGAATCGATGAACCAACGTCGTAATCGCGCAAATCAAGAGAGCACATTGGGTTTAAAAAAAAAAAAAAATATAAATCATTCTACTCGAGATTGTGGTCAATATCAATTATCATATTATATATTTACAAAATCGCGATAGTTCCGATGTGAGAAGTAAGGACGACGTATGGGGTCGTATGAAAAATTGCAATAATCTTTTGATAAGTTGCAATAGAAGAAAGATATATATTATGTATACATACGTATACATTGCAGCACGCGTATGTATATAAAAAAAAAGATTGATACACATTATTTATGATGTTCAAACATTTACTTTTCCCGATATGGAAACTAACTTTGTACCGTTACTACGGAACGAACGTACGCATGTATGTAATCTTGGCTAATCTTTTTTTCTTTTTTTTTCTTTCATTATTTTTATTTCGTTCTTTTTTTTCTTTTTTCTTTTTTCTTTTCGTTAGACGTTTCCATTTCAAGGCGCATAAATTCGTTATCGTTGACATTGCGTAACGTTGATATATAATTTCTTTTTCTTTTTTTTTCACATTTAATTAAGAGATATTGTTACGTTGTCCGGTTGAAGCCCGAGTAAAATAAAATAAAAAAAAGAAAGGAAGGAGAAAATTCCCCCTCCCGGGGAATGGGTGCGATCGTATCACGAAGAAAGCAAGAGTAAAATAATCAGAATTGTTAGTAAATAAATAATACGAATAATAAGAAGGCGACAATTCGTACAAACGTATACGTATAATATATATATATATATATATATATATATATATATATATATATATATATATATACGTATGAATATGTATACTTACGACAATACTTTCGCTCGTACGTCACATGCAGCTTGAAAGAAATACCTCGTTAGTTTTAATATATATATATACATAGATATATATAAATCAAGGGTGTGTGTATTAGTACGATCAAACAAAATTTATCATTAATAAGCATCGTGAGTTATTTTTTTTCCTTTTTTCTCCGTCCCGACCCCTTCATAAGATTAACCATATATGGGAGATTAATAATATCGTGACGAGGTTCTCTGATTGATTGTAGAATTTGTCGATGTAGCGAGGAAGGGGACGGTGGGGAAGGGAAGGAGTAGCCCAAAGAAATATTCCAAAACCAGTTAATATTCGTAGAAAATGTCGGACGAAGTTTCTTCTCCCTACGCCAATGGTGGGAGCTGGGGGTGGAGAGGAGAGAGAGAGAGAGGGTAGTGAGGGTGGAGAGGGCATGACGAAAAGCAGACGCGATGAAAAACCTTCAAGCTTGATTCGTTTTTATCGTTTTTATCGTCGAACAAAGTTTCGACTCAAGTTAAAGAGAGAAAAGACTTGCAGCAAAATATGAAAGACTTCTTCTTGGACAAACAGGATATACACAGGACAAAATCAGATACACGCATACATACGTGCGCGCGCGCGCAAGCTCTCTGTCTCTCTCGTATTTCGTATTAATCGCCTACGATCTCTCGTCAAGGCCCTAATCAGCTTATACCAGCTACATACATCAGCTACTCCTCATTCTATTCAACGTTTCGTTTCTTTTACGACCATGTTGCATATATTCATTTCCGGAAGTACGAACGGCATTTCGAATTTCGATGAGTCAAAGCTGCCTCCATTGATCGAAGGAATATATATGCTACGTACGTATGTATGTGTATATACATTACTTATGTATTGTCTCTCTCTCTCTCTCTCTCTCTCTCTCTCTCTCTCTCTATATATATATATATATATATATATATATATATATATATATAACGTGTCGTTAGATGCGTCTTCTATTCTTTCCTATTGCATATATATTTTTTTTTCTTTATCGGTTGAAATTATTATAATCGCCGTTTCTCTAAACGCTCACCACGGACATTCGATCTTTTTATTCCTTCTTAAATTATATATACACACCAACGGATTAGTCCAATAATAAATTTCCCTCTATTTAAAAACTCTTATAGTGTATATATATATATATATATATATATATATATACACACACACACACATTAGCGAGTTTCCACGAAGCGTGTGGTTAGCGACATCTGTCGTAAAAAATCCCTACCACGTGATTGCAATCGCAAAAGAGCATTATGAATTTATGTCCGTGGAACGAAAAATAGCATTAAAACGAGCGAAAGTGTACTACGTTCCGTACAATTACGAACGTTTAAGAATATTCAACCGTTATTACATTGTTAAAGAGAGAGCGAGAGAGAAAGAAAGAGTAAGAGAGAGAGAGAGAGAGAGAAACAAGAAATAAAAAGACACGACGTATTTTAAATGTAAAATACCTATTTAAAATCTGATTGGAAAATATTCTAAGATGGCTAATAACTATTACTACCGAGTATTAGAAAACATGAATTAATAGATTGCGGCCGGAATAGAACAACACAGCGTCGTTGTTATACATATTTATTCTCTTTCCCACAATCTCTCGAACAACAAATTCCAACCTTGAACAAATGAAGCAACCGCTTGGCAATGTTTCAAGACTATTATATATCGAGATATATGAGTAATTCAGCTGTTAGGTGACGATTCGCTCGCAACAGTTTATGACGATAAACAAATACATTCGAGAGACACATCGTTCATTATATTTACGATATTTTTCAATGATCCACCACGGACAAGTTTTCCCTCCCCTCCCCCCATAGATATTACACGATGAAACTTTCATTTTTCCATCGATTTCGATCGATTTAATAATACAATACGAACTGATTTTTTACCTTCTTTTTATCCCTCATCGAACCTTTTCCTCGCACCATTATCTTGCAACCGGTTTCTTGTTCCAATTGTTTGGCCGTCATTCCGCGAGGACCCAAAATCCTTCCAACGAAATTGAACTGCAATCAAAAAGAGAGAAACAAACGAATAAATAAATGGACGATTGAATGAATAAGTAATTAAAAAAAGAAAAAAACGAAACAATTACAATCGATTAAAAAAATTACAATCAATTATGAAAATTCAGTCGAAAGGACAGATAAACGAATAAATGAATGAACAATTACATAAATAATAATAATAATAATAATGAAGAAAACGCAAAAGATTACGATTAATTTAATTATTGAACTGCGATCGAAACGAGAAGAAAAAACGAATAAATGAATGAACGATTGAACGAATAAATAATAATAAAAACAAAAGCGAACAAACTACGATTTGTTTTGAAAATTTACGATTAATTATTATTGTACTGAGATTGAAACGAGAAGAACAAACGAATAAGTAAATAAATGTACGATTAAATGAATGAATAAATAAATAAATAAATGATAAAAAGAAAACGAAAAAATTACAATTAATTGTTGAGATGGGATCAATATATAATTACAATCAAAATAAAAACGCGTCCCTCTCCATTTTTGTTTCTTTGTTCGGGGGAATGAATGAAAATGAAATGAATAAAAATGAAAGAAAAGAAGAAAAAGGAAACAAAAAAAGAAAGAAAGAAAAAAAATATATATATATATATATATATGTAAAGAGACGACCGCCATTGGAGATAACGTTTATCTAGATGGCGCCGCCGGTCACGTTTTTTATTAGAACCAGAGAAAGTGGTAATGAGAGGAGATTGGGGAAGGAGTAATTGTAGGAGTAGTGGAGAGAGAGAAGAGAGAGGGGGAGAGATAGAGTTTTAACAAGTACGATAGATAAGAAATTCTTCGCTCGATCGAAATTATATTCCCATTTAAATCGATCGATAATATAGTACGATCGTTTGTCGAACGATAATCGGAATTTTATCGTATCTACACACGGCTCTCTCGTTCGATTGATGATATCGATAAACGCACAATCGCCCATCGACTAATAACCGATAAGTTAATAATAATCGGTGAGTTTTAGCTTGAAGGGGGAAGAGGAGTTAGTTAATGGGCGCCTTGCGAAAGGCAACTGTGAAAAAGACGGAATAAACATCCGTTATCTTTTCTTTCTGACTCCTCGGAGAGTCGGTACAGTGCGAAACTCCCGGTTGACGACGATAAGGCGGCATTCTGATAATATACGGTGGGTGAGGGGGTAAGGGGGTGGAGATTGAGAGAGGGCAGGGCAGGGCAGGGAAGGAGAGAACAAAATTTGAAAAATAAAATAAATAGAAATAAATAAAAATAAACAGAAAGAAAAGGAAAAACAACGAAATGGAAATATTATCCTCCTCGTTCGTCGCAAACAAAACGAATTTTGCGAGAAAAATTACGGCCGATATTATGATTGGCCCCACCCCTTGTTATCCGTATTATATACGTTTATCTTGTATATATGTATGTATGAGGTAGTAGATGTATCGTCGATACTCTCCTCGCTTGAGATTTATTATATCGTGAGAGATATGTGCGAGAAGGAACAGAGAAAGAGAGAGAGAGAGAGAGAGAGAGAGAGAGAGAGAGAGAGAAAGAGAGAGAGAGAGAGAGAGGAAAAGAATAAAAAAAGGAAAATAAAAAAAGTAAAAAAATTAAAAGAAGACGTTATGCCAGGTTAATAGCATGCACTCATGTCCTCTCATTATACTATCTTATAAAAAAGAAAATTGAAATGGTGGATGATCCGATGTTAAAGAGGTATTATACATGGAAGAAATTAAGATTTAAAATGGGGTTAAGAAGAAGAAGAAGAAGGAAACGATTTTACCAAACGATTAAAAGCGATTAAAGCGATGAAAGAGTGGTTAAATACATTTCTTTTTTCATATTCTCTCTCTCTCTCTCTCTCTCTCTCTCTCTCATCAAATCCATTGGATCGTCTTATAATCCAAGCTATTATTATTATTATTATTTATTGTCTTTTCTTTTCTTTTATTAAAACGGCCTCATCGAAGATCAATTCGCACGACTCATCGTCGTCGTCGTCGTCGTCGTTCGATCATCGTCCGATCATTTCTCAATCATCACGCGGCTTACTACTACGAGGACGTTTATATTGCGCTGTAATAATAATAATAATAATAATAATAATATAATCATAATAATAATTACGAATAATACTCTCGCACATTATCTCCGTGTATGTAAGAACGCAACGTGTTAATACGTTTTCGAAGAATAATCAATCTGTCGGAGGAGAGTTCGTGGTGCCATCTATACTCTGCTTAAACTTCGGTCAAACGAGATTACTATGCTTTACGAATGTAATTAATTAATTAATTTATTTATTTATTATTATTATTATCAGTAGTAGTAGTAGTATTGTCATCATTATAATAATAATAATTATTATTATTATTATAATTTTCGATCGTTTATTACGGCATATACATATCCCCCCCTCTCTCTTCCACGAGCGATAAATAATCGTAAATACTCAAAGCGACGAGACACGATCTCTATGCGAAAAGATTTCCTGACATACTCAATACGATGCTGTTAATATTTACGATCATCGGAGTAATAGTATTATTATTCTTCTTCTTCTTATTATTATTATTACTATCATAATTATTATTGGGTATGGTGCAATGACTACGACGATTTATCAATTGCCTTGACTAGTTTATAGATAATATGTAAAGGAAAAATTAAAAAAAAAAAAGAAAAAAAAACGAGAAAAAAAGCAGAGAAACAGAAACAGAGAAAGAGAGAAAGAGAGAGAGAGACGAGTCATCGAGATGACTTATGTTTATCTTTCACGAGCAAAAAGAATTCCATTAAAAGGCAATTTCGCATGAAACGCATCTGGATATTTCTCTCTCTCTCCCTCTCTCTCTCTCTCTCTCTCTCTCTCTTTCCCCACTTACTTTATCACTATACCTATCCATCTCTCGTGTGGTTGTAACACGCGAGCACGTTGACCCTTCAAATCATCGGATATATAATCCAAACGGGAAGACACGTTTTCGATTTTACTGATTTTCTTCGAAATTCTAACGATTAAGAGAGAGAGACTTGTCACACTCAGCATTACTCTAAAACGTTATATCTTGCAAATACCGCGCATCCACCCACCAACCCACACGCACGCACACACACGCGCGCGCGCGCGCACACACGCACACGCATATACACAGAGAAAGAGAGAACGAAGAGAGAAAAACCATTCTCCGCTTTCTTGTTTCACGATGTTATTTAGATGTCGCCTCGTAACCCGACGATTGGTATTATGCTTCCGCGAAGTCCGTAGAAAAATAAAAGAAAAAATTTCTAACGTGATAAAATTAAAATTTGCCTTTGAAATTATTCTCAGCTTGGTGTTTCTCTTCTTTTTCTTTTCTTTTCTTCTTTTTTTTTTTAGCGATAGAGAAAATATATATATATATATTGATGTACGATCACGTGACTGTGAAAAAATGGGGTGAGGAAAAAAGAAATTAATATTTCCACAACGTTAAGAAAGGCGCCTTCTTATCGGGAGTCATAGTTAAGACGGACTTTTCAAACGTTTCGTTGGACGATTTTAAAATTCATTTTCTAATCGACGATATTATTATAGACAGACACCGGTTTACCTCGTGAAAATAATTATATACTGGCGGATTAATCGAACAAATTATTAAATACGGCGCGCTAATATAAAAAGGGTGGGGGGGAAGAAACGGATTGTCACTAATCGGTAATTGATATTATTTATACTTTAAAAGGTCTCTCTCTCTCTCTCTCTTTATCTTTATCGCGGAGTAAAAGGATTTACAAATCACTGTCTTTCGTGGGTTGTAATTGTTTCAATGAACGTCTACATCCGCACTTAAAATAGAGAGACGAAAAGATAGATAGGTAGAGATAGAGAGATAAGAGAGAGAGAGAAAGGAAGGAGGGAGAGAGAGAGAGAGGAAGGAGGGAGAGAGAGAGAGAGAGAGAGTACTTTTAAAGAAGGCTGCGTGTATAAAAGGCTCCGTATGTAATTTTCTCTCTTGAATTTCCTGTCGAACCTTACACACACGCGCGCGCACGCACGCTAATACACACACACACACACACACACCGTACGTATATACGTATTAATACGACGTTGTGAGACGTACTTCATTTTACATGAGAGAGTCTAACGTAATTCCGACATTGTGATAGGCTACATTTAAATTTCTCTCTCTTTCTTACCATCTTTCCCCCACCCCTCCCGTCTGTCTCTCTCTCTCTCTCTCTCTCTCTCTCTCTCTCTCTGTATCTATCTAACTATCTCTCACACTCTTTCTCTCATTCTCATTCTCATTCTCAAAACTTAAACTAAACCATAAGACACAAGTGCATAAAAATGAAAGAAAATAAAAAGCAAAAAAGAAGAATTAAATTATACTCGAATAATCGATCGATCGATCGGTTAATCAATTTTATTTTGTCTAGGATCGTTGAGAATATAGTTCTCACAAATTAATTACTCTCTTTCCTGAGACTTGACTTTTCTCTTCTTTTTTATTTCTCTCTCTCTCTCTCTCTCTCTCTTGTTTTGTTTTTTTTTCTTTCTTTAACATCATAAAGCTATTACAATCTTAAATCGCAAAACGATAAGTTTAATTCGCAGTAAGACCGAAAAAAGTCAGGAAAAAGGGTTCTGTGTATTAGACGATAAACTTATAATTAATTATAAATTCAAGAAGAGCGCGTCAACGTAAAAAACGAAAAATGAAAAGACAAAAGAATAGAAGAGAAAAGAAAATACGAAAAAATTACAAAATTACAAAATAAAACAATTAACGAAAGAAAAAATGGAGGAAGGAAAAAAAATGAGAGAGAAAGATAAAAAGAAAAATGGCGGCAAGATGTTTGGCTAAGAAATGTGATAGGACATTTCGTCCTCGTTATTATGTGCAACATCCCAATGAGGCGTATGTCGGCAATAAGAACGAGAAAGATAGATAGTTGAATAGAGAGAAAGAGAGAGAGAGAAGAGAGAGAGAGAGTAAGTTCCGTTCTCTTCGGCAGGGATTCTATTCCGGGCATGACCAGAAATAACTTCTGACTGTACACACATTCGGTGGTTATATACACCCCTCCCTCGTCCTCGCTCCCACCCCGCTACCACCACCACCACCACCACCCAACCTGAACACCCCGGGCCCCTCTAATGCTATGTACGGGCCTTCCGCTCGCCTACCTACACTTACTTCCATAGCTACTATCGAAGCACGAACTGGAAAGATGCATGGATTCGATTAGTTTGTCTCGATTATAATATTCGTCTTTCACATTTGATCTCGATTATCTCTCTTTCTTTCTTTCTTTCCTTCCTTATTTCTATCTTCCTTCCACTCTCTCTCTCTCTCTCTCTCTCTCTCTCTCTCTCTCTCTCTCTCTCTCTCTCTCTCTCTCTCTCTCTCTCCTTTTCTTTATCTCTCAACTTCAACATTTTTGTTTGACATTTAATCATTTGAACAAAACATAATTGAAAATACATGAGCTCCGCGAACACGAACAACCAACGTAGACAATGCGTCATTGCTAATGTTAGACAGCGCAATATTTGAAAATCTTTTCCGTTCGTTTTGTTGAAAAAGAAAACGACAGGAGAGAGAGAGAGAGAGAGAGAGAGAGAGAGAACTAAAAAAAGAAAGATGGCGGTCAAAAATTCGTTCTCATTTAATTTTTATTTTTTTCGTCAAAAAATGGCGTCCACGGAATTTTGTTCTCGTTTAATTCTTTTTTTCTCGTTAAAAAATGACGTCCACGGAATTTCGTTCTCGTTAGATTTTCTTTTCACGTTCAAAAATGGCGTTCACGGAATTTCGTTCTCGTTTAATTTCCTTTTCACTTTAAAAAATGGCGTACACGGAATTTCGTTCTCGTTACATTTTCTTTTCTCCTTAAAAAATGGCGTACACGGAATTTCGTTCTCGTTTAATTATTTTTTCTCGTCAAAAAATGGCGTTCAAGGAATTTCATTCTCGTTTAATTTTCTTTTCATGTCAAAAAATGGCGTCCACGGAATTTCGTTCTCTTTCGATTTTCTTTTCGCGTAAAAAAATGGCGTCCACGGAATTTCGTTCTCGTTCTTCCCTTCTATTTTTTTCTGTTCCTTTTCGTACTTATTCGCGCTCTTTACATTTCTTTTTGTTTTTATAGACTCACGTTCCTTTCCTTTCTTTTTTAATTTCTTTTCCTTTCTTTTTATCTGTATTTTTTTTTCCTCGCTTAGAAAAAGAAAAGCAATCTTACGTCTGGATGTTCCTTGACCGGCACATAAACCTTCTCCATAAGCGTTGTGACCTCGCCTTCAGGTTCTGGCAAAACCAGCGGCTCCTTTTTGACACCGCTGATTTGGAAAAGGCTCGCCCTCACCTTCGCTATCTCTGCAACACAAAAGGTTGAAACCTGTAATGAGAGAATGGAGTTTACTCGCTCAAGGTCAAACGGGCAAATGGGTATGACTAACTGGCCGATAGCCCGAGACGGTTAAAGGGCCCGAATTTAATTAATGAGGACAATTGAACGTGGGATCACTTCTTGTATCTACACCATATATATATCTTTCTCTTTCTTTCTTTCTCTCTCTTTCTTTCTCGCTAATTGCTAATATAAAAAAAAAAGAAAAACCATCGAAAGTCTTCCGATTGATCGACTACAACGCCCCCCGTCACATCGTTTAATTAACAAAAGAATTATTTAATTTTTTACGCGTACGAGTGTACGTGAATGTGTGGTGTGTGTGTGCGTGCGTGCGCGTTAAACAAAAATATAAAATC
The DNA here is from genome assembly GCA_911387685.1 of Dolichovespula media. Classification (NCBI taxonomy): domain Eukaryota; kingdom Metazoa; phylum Arthropoda; class Insecta; order Hymenoptera; family Vespidae; genus Dolichovespula; species Dolichovespula media. The sequence continues at coordinate 1,090,063 of OU426853.1, read as the reverse complement.
GATAATATCTTGATTATTTCGTAATTCTTTCTTTTTTTTTCTTTTTTATTTATTCCCTTTCACTTGTTTCCATATATATATATATATTTTTTTTCTATCCGTTATATCATTTAAATCGCGACTAGTGTTTTTGTTAGACGAGCAATGATGATTCATCAGCGACGATCTTAGTCGTCCGATCATTGATCGCATTTATAAAAGACTTATATTTTTTTCTTCGTAAGATGAGACAAAAAATGCTTAAGTTGTGTTGCGTCGGATATTCGAAATAACAAGTCCTTTCGAGGTTGGTTTTTTTTTTCTTCTATAGTCGACAAAAAAAAGGAAAAAAGAAAGAAGGAAAGAAAAGAACGAAGTATTTTCTATGGTCGAGAAATAATCACGTTTAACTTATATTTTTCTTCTTTCTCTCTCTCACTCGTCGACGAATAATCTGTCCTTGACACAGTGGCTGCAATTATGCGCCAAGCGCTACGCTAACTTTGCTTAGATCGTCGAACGATAATACTCGTCATTAACGAATAAATATGGAAACGTTCCTGCTGTGTGTATATATATATATATTAATTTATGTACTTATACATATGTATGTACTTATACATGCGTGTGCTTGTGTATATTACATCTTCGAATTTAATTAAGATTCTGATCATACAGGAAGGGGGTCAAAAGTTTCTAGGTTACTTTTAAAAATCGATTACTCCAATTTCAAAAACTTTATAGATTTCTAATTAGGCTCGTTGTTTTGTAATTTCGAAGAGAGAAAGAGAAAGAGAAAGAGAGAGAGAGAGAGAGAGAGAGAAAAGAAGAGAAAAACAAACCAAAAAAAAAGAAGTCAACTCTAAAAATTCTCGAAGAAACGAATAAATTCATTCGTCCAAATCACCTAGATACTTTCGGCCCACTCTATATTATAATTATTATTATAATTAAAGAAATATATAAATGAATTTTATTAATTACACGCATATATATACATATATATATATATATATATAATATCAATATTGTTGCGATATTGTTATCATGTAAGATAGTGAATAATAACAATACTAATAATACTAATAATAATAATAATAATAATAACAATAATAATAATAATAATAATAATAATAATAATAATAATAATAATAATAATAATAATGATAATAATAATAATGATGATGATGATGACGATGATAATAAAAAAATGTTTATGCATAATTTAAAAAAAATATATATATTTTTAAATTATATATATATATATATATATATATATATATATATATAAAATTGATCGTCACTTGTTAATCGTATCATTGTTCGGTGCTGACATATCCTCTGGTTGGATTAAGCGTGGCAGGCATTACGTGCAGCACACACGGCATGCGCGGGTGCAACGATGCAGACCGTGTTCTAAATGCGATGCCATTTATATCTCCCCGATAATTTACCGTCCTCTTCTTGCGTTACGGAAAGAAGAAGGTGTATATAATCCTATCTGCGTGTATTGCGCCTAGCGAAAATACGCGTTATAACGAGAGAGAGAGAGAGAGAGAGAAAGAGACGATGCATATATTTCGGATACCGTCATAAACGATTCTCGAGCCTTTTATAATCATCTTCCTTCCGATCTGTTGAGATTTCGAAAATGTAAAAAAAAAATTAAACAAAAGAAAAAATACAATGAGCTCTCCTTTTTTGTTTTCTTTTTCTTCTTTTTCAAATTTTAATTTTATTCCATCTTACATTGTATCCTTTTCTTTTTGTTGTTTTTTATTATACCATTCTCTACTAAATATCCGTATAAATCGTATTCTTAATTTACGAGTAACAAATTTTTATGCAAATATATGTATCAATTACCTGATCAATCTCATAACTGAACAAATTTTTTTTTTTTCTTAATTTTATTCACTCTTATTCATTTACCTTCTATGTATGTAAATTTAAATATATATATTTGTGTGTAATTACACACGCGCGCGCGCGCGCAAACGCACGCACACACATATATCAGTTAAATAATTTCTTATAAGCAAATTACTACTAAATAAATTTAATATTCTTTCCATTTATATTTCTTATGTAATTTTAATCTTTTACGCATAAATTTTAAATAAATTATTAAAAATATCATTTTTAATATACATATATATATATATATATATATATATATATATATATGTATATATATATATATTACACATATATTTCTACAGAATCGATTTATTATTTATAATTAAATGAAAGTCGTTTTACTCCTTGATCATTTATGATCGCTGATTAAAAAAAGAGAGAGAGAGAGAGAGAGAGAGGAGAGAGAGAGAGAGGAAAAAGAAAAGAAAGTAGTTATCCTTCGATAAGACCAAAAAAATGAAAAAAAATGATAAAATAAAAATTGAATTTCTAATAATCCCGCCAAGGAGAGACCACTTAGATGATAACTTTCACAGTATAACTTTTAATCGTTTTAAACGTCTTCCTGGAAAGTTCGAAGAGGAGAGACGGTAGCAGTATTTATAAGAGATCTAACCAGTCGGTTGGTTCCATTACATGATTCATAAATATATATATATATATATCCATACGACCCGCAAGGATTGGTCAATCATTAATAAAAGGAATGCGCGTGGGAACGGTGTCTCATATCCTGTGATTTTTTTTCTTTTTCTTCTTTTTTTTTTTGGATCCTTCCTTTTCCTTCCTTTCTCTCTTTCTCTCTCTCAAACAACGAGAGAATGAAAGAAACAGAGAAAGAGAGACAAGGACAGAGATAGAGACGAACAGACAACGAGAGAGAGAGAGAGAGAGAGAGAGAGAGAGAGAGAGAGAGAGAGAGAGAGAGGAGGCAAATTATTTGTCGTCTTCGAACATGCTAGAGTAACGTCTTATCGAGAAGTGCACAAGGAAGAGAGAGATAGAAAGAGACAGATAAAGGGAGAGAAAGAGAGAGAGAGAGAGAGAGAAACGAGGTGGGGCTGGATAGTTAACAACGAAGATGGCGACCAAAGTGGCAAGCCCATGCTTAGAAATCCCTTTTGTCGCTTATGTAAACGATATAAATACTTGTTCTCTCTCTCTCTCTCTCTCTCTCTCTCTCTCTCTCTCTCTCACTCTTACTCTCTCTCTCTCTCTCTCTCTCTCTCTTCTCGCATAGTAATCTTCAACGAATGAGAAGGAAAAAAGAAAGGAAGAAAAAAAATGAAAATGAAAATGGAATAAGAATGAAACAAAAAATGACTATTGAATGGTAGAATGAATGGTTAAACTATTTTCCAACTGGATTATTTCTTTTCTTTCATCATCTTATTCTTTTTCTTCTGTATTTGTTTCGCTCGTTTATTCTGTTCTTCCTTTTCTTTTTTCTTTTTCACCGTCGAAACAAAAAAGAAAAAAGAAAACAAAAAAGAAAAAAGGAAAAATATCGAACGGTAGAACGCGAACAATTTTTTCCTTTTTTTTTTTTGCTCCGGTCTCGTTCAATCTTTTTCTTCTTTTTTTTTTTTTTTTACTGTTAAAAGAAAAACACAAAAAGGAAAAATAACGCGAGCAATTTTTCTTTTTCTCCGGTCCGGTTCACCATCTTTTACTTTTTTCTTTTTTTTTTTTTTTTTGTTGTTTTTGGTTTCTCGTCTTGATCTTTTACTTTTCACTTCGTGTATTTTTTTTTCTTTTAACGTTTAAAAGTAAAAAAAAAGAAAAAGAAAAAGAAAAAAAAGGAAATAAATTTTGAACGACAGAAAGTGAAACAATTTTTTCTCTTTTTCGTCTAGTTTATTTTCCTTTTTACTATGCCCGTTTGTTTGCTTCTTTTCCTCCTCCTCTTCTTCTTCTTCTTCTTCTTTTTCTTCTACTTCTTCTCTTTTTCATTTTCCCTTTTTCACATACTTTCACGTTCTTGATCTGTTTGTTCATGATATATTTATTTTATCTTCCTTTTCTTTTCGTATTTTTCTTTTCTTCCCTTTCTTTTTTCATATTTCCTTTTCTTTTTTCTGTTCTTTCCTGCCTCCTCGTGGATACATTTTTTGTTTTTTCTTTTTTGCGTTTCCTTGTAAAGCGTCACGTCATCGTTGAAGAATCAATAAAAATACATTGTAGTACCCCGTGTAACCATTCATTAATTGTCTTGAAGGAAAAGACTAATCGTCTTAAACCCGTAATACACATAAACTCGTTTCTAAATGGTTTTTTTTTTATTCCATCGGAACTGACATCACCATCGTCGTCGTCGTCGTTGTCGTTGTCATCATCATCATCATTATCATCATCATAATGATCATAATTATTATCTTCGTCGTCGTCATCTACGTTTCTCCACCGATCTTACCAAAAACGTCCAACGTGCCCGAATTTGGATCGATTCTACCCACTCGTGTAAAAAGAAGAAGAAAAAAAAAAGAAGAATAAGGAAATAAAAATTAAAATTAAAAAAAAAAACGATAAAAAGCGAAAATAACAAGCCGTTCCTTTTAATTCTTTCCTTCTTCGCTTATTATTATTATTATTTTTTTGTTGTTGTTGGTTTTTGTTTTCCTTCGAAGAAGAATTTTCGAGTATAAGAGTATGTCATTTTAAAATATCGTGAATTGCGTGAGAAGGTTAAAATGTCTCTACGTCTATTCGTTTCTCTCTCTCTCTCTCTCTCTCTCTCCCTTTCTCTCTGTTTTTCTCTTTCTGAAAGATTACAAAATGCAAACGCACGTGCTGGTCGAGATCATGGAAGAAAATCAGGACACGACGGAGAGACACGGTTTCCTGTACGCCGTCGGCGATTTAGAGAAGCAAATGTATCATTCGCGATGATCTCAGAGCTTCGTCGTTTAAAATGTTATTATCATTATCATTATTATCCGTACCGGTTGGACTCAAAGCGCATTTCATCTTAAGAGCTTACTACTACGACTTTGACAATCGATTTTTTTCTCCCTTCTCGAGTTATTTCTTATTTCATATATATATTTTTTGTATTAATAATAATAATAACAATAATAGTAATAATAATAATAATAATAATAACAATAATAATAATAATAATAATAATAATAATGAGATAACATAATTATCATTATATTACCACGTTATTTTGTTATCATATATTTTGACTTTTCCCCCCAAAAAAAACGAAACAAAAAATATTTATTCATAATACATCCAATATCAATCGGAATAAATAATCTTTGTTGTCGCCGTTATCGCCATCGTGTCGATTAATTTTCCTTAATTTTTTTCTTCTTCTTTTTCTTCTTCTTTTCTATCGTTTCGTCTTGTTCGGATGTAACTAAGTAAGCTCAAAACGTGGATACACGTCTACGTTGACTTTGGCAAACACGGCAGACGTTTAAAATGCATCAATGAATTTTCTCAATAGTGCCGTAGATATAATCCAGTTAGAATTAATCTAGCTAATGTCTACGGCGAATCTACGATGAATTAGACTTGTCTAGTCGGCTAATCGTAGCCGCATTGTTTGACATATATGAGCCGTAATCCTCGAGTGTCGGAGTTTACAATATGCGAAGGGAACATAGTATTATGTATAACTTTACGTACGTATATATGTGTGTGTGTGTGTGTGTGTGTGTGTGTGTGTATGTGCGTGCGTGCATGTGCGTATGTGTGTGTATATATATATATATATATATATATATATATATAAAATGTGGGAGTGATGTTTTCGAGAGCATTGCAATATTTATATCGGTCGGTAGAGGTAGTAACTAATTTTATTGGCCCACGGCTGTGCCGTGGTCGTTGAAACGAGAGCATAGCTGTCCCATGGAATTATTCATCCATTAGCTCGAAAACATATATATCTTCGAACGTTCAGAGAAACTATCGGGGTATACGCAGATATTATGTATTTCGAGAGAATGAAAATTTGTAGGAAAGTGAAGTAAGAAAAAGGAAAAAAAAAAAAGGAAAAATAAAGGAGACGATATCTATTTTAAATAAATTAGAACGTTAGAGATCGATGTTTCGGATAAAAAATGACATGATGTATCTTCTACGATCTATGTAAACTTATTTGATGGATATCCTTTTGGTATCTAATGATATCTATTTCTGCATTTTTATTGATCAACGTTAGTTTTCTCCTCCCCCCTCCTAGGAATGGTAATTATAATTTTTCTTTATGTATAATGCCATTGCGTATGATCATTCAAAATCGATAGTGTTCTGTCATATACATGAATTTATTTAGAAATAATCCAATCAAATTTTAATAATCCGATCAAATATTTGCAAAAAAAAAGATCCGATTTTCTAAACCTACGAAAATGAAATTTCCGTCTATGGTAAAGAGTCCGAAGAAGAAGAAAAAAACAAAGAAAAAAAAAAAAAAGAAGGAAAATTCAAAAGTCACATAGCTGAACAAATTGCTAAGGTAAGTGTAACGGGTCAATTTTATCGAACTAAAAGTGGCAAACTAACTAATTAACTGGATTCTTTCATTGCGAAAATACGTTCGACGGAAATCCTTTATGGTCCTTCGAAAGGAACACATAACACAACATGCTTATCCGCAACAACACTTGTCGCAACTCGTTGCAAACATAGCGTCTTAGGTTCTCCACGAGACAGACGACTTAAGGCCTTTAATCAGCGGCCATTAAATGATCGCGACACGTGTCGACACCTACAAAGTGGATGCCAAAAGTGTGTCATCCTTTGGCTTATGAAAAGATGCCACAACGCCGACCATTTCGAAATTCCTTTTGACGTACCCACCAACGATGCTCCCGTTTTTTGAGACCATTTCGAATTTCCGTATTACGTTCCTTCCCCTTCCCCTCTCTGTATCTGTCTCTCTCTCTCTCTCTCTCTCTCTCTCTCTCTCTCTCTCTCTCTCTCTTCAACTCTCTACCTCTGTCTCTCTTGCTTTCTTGCTCTTTGAAATTCTTACACGATATTTAGATTACGTCATTCAAATGAATATTCAACTAATCTCTTATATATGACTGAAAAATTAATCAAATTAATTTGGACGCATTTCCTTCTCCTGAGACTTTTTGTTTCAAAAAATCCTATAAAACAGATCGGTTCTCGTTTTCTTTTTTCTTTTTTTTTAATCTTTGACGTGGGTCATATAAAATTCTTCGGGATCGTACACAGTCTCTCTAAGAACTAAAAGAACGTAAATTTGAACGTTCTCTCGCAGACTCCATACAGAAAAAAAAAAAGAAGAATCCGTGCCAATTTTCAACATCCTGTTTTCAGTGCAGATATATATAGGTATATAATTCGTAAAAAAAAAAGAGAAAAAAAAGAAAGAAGGAAAAGAAAAAATTCGACCGATCGTACGGGCTATAAAAAACCAAAAGGAAATGATAAATTGAAAGATAATTCTATTTTTCCTTACGGGCTTGGGCAAAAAAAAAACTGGAGCCAATTTTCAACATTGTGTATTCGATATAATTTATATATATATATATATATATATATATAAAACAAGAAAAAAAAAATAATCTCCAGATTGCATATAGACTCTGAGAGAACTAAAGAGCC
>OU426853.1:1061787-1082072 GCA_911387685.1 Dolichovespula media | reverse complement strand
AAGAGCCAATAAATTTCAATGTCCTCGTAAAACTTACTTTATAAAAAAAAAAAAAAAGAAAAAGAGAAAAGAAAGAAGAAGACGAAGAAGAAGAGGAAGAAGAAGGGGAGGAGGAGGAGAAGAAGAAGAAGAAAGTTAAGAACAGAAAATCTCCCTTCGTAATTCACGAAAGCAATAAAATCGTACGTTCGGCGTGGTCGTCGTCCGTTCTCTAAAATCAACGAACGAACGAACGAACGAGCGAGCGAGCGAGGTGGTGGTATACGTTATCGCAAGGAAAAAATCAGCTTTCTACTTTCTCACAAATCAAGTTTCGCAGTGTCGGCGGCCGCCCCGATGCCAATGTTGCTTCGAGAGAGTCAGTCGTATAAGAGGAGAAGGGAGGAGGAGGGAGGAGTCGGAGAAAATACGTTCGCGTTGCCTTAAATCCTCTCTCTCTCTCTCTCTCTCTCTCTCTCTCTCTCTCTTTCCTCTCTCTCACTAACTCACTCTCTTTCTCTCTCTCTCGTAACAAAAGTTTCGCGATTACGATTGTAGTCGGTCTCGCGTTTATGCTTTTCACTACGTGGAAGAGGACTCGTAAAGGTCAACGTTCTTCGTTTGCCCCACTTTCTCGTAAGCAGCCTGACCTCTTCGTTGTTTTCTTCTTCTTCTTCATCTTCTTCTTCATCTTCTTCTTCTTCTTCTTCTTCTTCTTTTTCGTCATCATCGTCGTCGTTTTCCATCGCTTTCTTCTCGGATAGCCACGCACGCGCATGAAACATCCCTGGGAGTAAACTTCGTCTCGACTTCGTCGACTTTGTCGACTTTGTCGATCTTCGTCGAGTTTGTCGATCGTAAATCGTTGGATAGAACGATAATAAAAGCTTGCTATAACGTTAAACTCGTGTTCCAGTTTGATCGCCCTCTCTTTTTTCTTTTTTTTTTCTTTTTCTTAACGATTTACGATTTACGATTCGCAAGAAAAAAGAAAAAGAGAAAAAAACCTAATAATATCGCTCGCTCGCGTTATCGTTATTACAAGCTTTTTTTATTGCTATCATCCTTTTTTTCGTACACTTTATGTTTATTAATCTAACAAATATAGTTACGAGGAATAATAAGGATATCATACCAGGACATCATATATATATATATATATATATATATATATATATATATATATATATATATATATATGTATGTATGTATGTATGTATGTATGTATGTATGTATGTATGTATGTATGTATGTATGTATGTATGTATATACAAGGTGTTTCAGCTAAAAGAGGATGCCTATAAACATATATAACATTATACAATTATATATATGTATATATATAATCTCTTTTTAAACCATTCAAAGTATTATAAAAAACAAAGAAAATATTTAGACGGCCAGCTTTAGCTGAAACACCATGTATATTCGCAGGATTCTAAACGAGAATGATATGCGATAATAGTCTTTTGCTTGATCGTCGTCGTACGTGAGAACGAACGAGAGACGATTATTTCATAAAAAAAAAAAAACGTGGATACACTTGTTCGACGCCTCTTTTTTTTTTAAGTATCAACGAGATTAAATACACACGCCTATGTATTATTTTATAAGATATTGTATAAGAGGAAAAAAATATTACCTATTCGTACGATAAACAAAGTTTAACATATATACGAGATGCGAGTTAACGCGAGAGTAATAATAATAATCGTATCGTTAGATATGTGATCGAGTAAAATGATTCATACTGGAGCGTAACTATGAAATGCGATGTTTATTCGAACATCGAATGGAGGATTGTTTTTGTAGAAAGAAAAAGAAAGATATATATATATATATATATATATATATATATATATGTACACACTGCTATTATTAAGTAAATATTAAAATAAAAATAGTGAATAATAATAATAATAAAAACAATAATAATAATAATATTAATGGGAATAATTATATTACCCCTCTAACATTTATTATTATTATTAAATATAGAAGAAAAATTTAATTAAAAAAAAAAATAAATAAATAAAAAACCTATTTGATCATTACGTAAATACGCAAATAAATATGCCCGAATTGTTTACGAGCGTATATTGCGATTAAAAAAAAAAAAAGAAAACAGGAAAAAAGGAAAGAAATTTGCAAAATTATCCACGGCGTCGTACGCCATTAAATTCGATAAATAATATTTAATGGATCGCGCGATTTAAAGAACCAGGATAAGCAAGCAATTTTCAGGGCTGAAAAAATCGTCAACGAAAGCAAGAAAGAAAGAAAAAAGGAAAACTAAAAATTTCTTTCTCGAACCGCTTCGAAGGAGCTTTCAAAATGGTTACTGCAATACTCGTGTAGTCGAACCCAAGCGTGATAGAATTTATTCTCGTATATGGCAAAATCAGAAAGTAGCTCTCTCGACGTTGGCCGCGCGACGCAGAGGCCAAACAAGGGAAAAGATCGAGAAGGCACGTTCTCGACTCTCATTCGAGTCGAGAGAGAGAGAGAGAGAGAGAGAGAGAGAGAGAGAGAGAGAGAGAGAGAGAGAACACCGACACGTTCCTCCCCTTCTCTCTTTCATCCTCCCCACCTTTCTTCTCCACCTTCTCCTCCACCTCCTCCTCCTTCTTATCCTCTTATTCCTTCTTTTCGAGTTCCACCTTTTCGTGCTCAATGCATTTTCTACATCTCTCTCTCTCTCTCTCTCTCTCTCTCTCTCTCTCTCTCTCTCTCTCTCTCTCGCCCTCTCTCTCTCATATGTTGATAGAGTAAAGGGTGACAAACAAAAAAGTTCCAAGGTGATTATAAAAATTTTTAATTACTCATTTTTCGAAACTTTTCAGGTTCATAGTTAATTAGTATTCTTGAAAATTTAAAAAATTAGGCTTGTAGTAATATACTTTTTCACAATATACAAAATAATAATAATAATAATAATAATCCTAATAATAATAATAATAATAATAATAATAATAATAATAATAATAATAATAATAATAATAATAATAATAATAATAATAATAATAATAATAATAATAATAATAATAATAATAATAATAATAATAATAATAATAATAATAATAATAATAATAATAATAATAATAATAATAATAATAATAATAATAATAATAATAATAATAATAATAATAATAATAATAATAATAATAATAATAATAATAATAATAATAATAATAATAATAATAATAATAATAATAATAATAATAATAATAATAATAATAATAATAATAATAATAATAATAATAATAATAATAATAATAATAATAATAATAATAGTAATAATGATGATGATGATGAAAGAAGAAATTTGGCTTAAGAGTTCTCGAGAAGATAGTAATTAATTTTTAAGATCACCCAGGGAATTTTAGACCCATTCAGAAACACTTTTGACCCACCCTGTATACTTCCCTTCGATCGATAGGGATTGTTCGATCGATAAATTATCGTCCCGTTAAATCTCCTTCTAATCGGTATTTCAAATGGCCTTCGAACGAGTCACTTTCGAATAGGAGGAGGAGATCGACAAAAGGAATGCAGAAGACCGTGATAACGATATCTATGTCCTTTTCGAGTTATTTTATACAACTAGTTCGATATGGCTATGGGTCCTTGAAAATAAAAAAGAAAAAAAAATAAAAAAGAGATGATTATTAATACTGATTCTATTCTTGGATCGGAGAAAATATTATCTATTGCTATTTTCGACGAGAGAGAGAGAGAGAGAGAGAGAGAGATACAAGAAAAAGAAAGAAAAGAAAAGAATAGAAAAATTCTACAACTGCTTAAAATCGATAAATAAAAAATACCGTACAATTATTGTTCTTTTTTTTATTTTTATTTTGTATAGCGTTAATATACAGATCGTTTTCGTAATTATACTGTTATCGAGTCTATTTTAATCGTCTTGAAAAAAAAATTAATAAGATTAATGTTGAATTAATTTATTCTTTTCTTCACCTTTCCTTCTGCCTTTTCTTTTTTTTTTTTTTTTATTGTAAGGAAAAAATATTATCCAGCTATTTTGAAAGATACATGGAAAGAGAAGGAGTAAAATAATTTAATTATTTCTTGATAAGATGAACACTGAAAATTATTATCTTTGTAATGTTAATACGTAGATGGTTTCTTTTAATTATTTATAATTCTTTTTCTTATATATAAATAATCTTTCGAAGCCTAACGAAGATCAACGTAATTATTTTGATTAGAATATTAATACAAATTTATTATACCGATGCAGATATGAAGTTAAAAATTTTTCTAACAATCATTTATAGTTCACTCGCTGTTGAAAGAAGTGCATTATTATTATTATTGTTATTATTATTATTATTATTATTATTATTATTATCATTATTATTATTATTATTTTTATTGCAATTCAATAGAATTGTAGAATTAAGAAAAAAAAGACAAGGAACAAAAAAAGAAGATGGAATGATTTCTCAAGGTTGATAAATAATAATCATTTATGGTTTTCGTTATGGAAAAGTGAATCGTACTATGTATAAATGACGATGGTTGCGTGAGTTCGCATGATAACTTCTTCGTTTTCTCAGTCGTACTCATTAGTAATCATCGTGCATCGCGGGATGGAAGTGAATGCGATCGTACCTTTAACGGGAAGAAATCACGCGTGCACGCGACTCGCTTACGCGCATGCAATGAGAATGGCGGCATTTCTTTTACCGAATATACGTCGTCGTCGCTCGTGCAAAGAATTTTTTTTTCCTCTTCTTTTCTTTTCTTTTTCTCTTATTTTTTTTCTCGTCATCTTATTTCATCGAAAAAGAAAGATCTAAATTTATATCGCTGCTTATTTTCTTCTTTCTATTTTTTGTAATATTTTATTGAATTAATATATGTATATATGTGTGTGTGTGTTTGTGCGGGTGCGTAGATAAATTATTATTGAATTTAGACTACCGATTATATTTATCAAATGATACAATTTCGAAATATATATATATATATATATATATATATATATATATATCATTTTTCAATTGGATCGCGCGATACAGTTTTCTTAACGATAGTTTTGCTGGTATTTACTAGTCTTTTTTTTACTAGAACTTTTTACCAATTAATCTTTACCATCATAGCTTTTACCGATATTTTTTTTTCACTACAAATTTTTACTGGTAAGTATTTCCCGATATTTTTATTTATTTTTTTCTTTTTATTTTTCAATAGCGCAACATCGAGTTGTCTGATAAGTAACGGGTCGGAATTTTTCCGATGGTCAAAACATCCGAAAGTAATAAATAACGCCAAGATATATTTGTTTTTTCTTTTTTCTTTTTTGTTTTTAATAAAAAAAGAAAAAAATTCCGACAATTTCTTATTGGCCAAGCTAATCATCCCATGCCGATGGCAACTATAATATATTATGGAGAACGCGAGGAACGTAGACAGTAAAACCGAAAGAAAGGCTTGCGAACGAAGTAGGTCGAACGGGGAGTGAGGGATAGCTAGGATATAGAATTTCCTCGATGAATAATAGCCGCGTTAACGCGCGTACCTCTCGTCATAATAGTGTAGTAGTAGTAGTAGTATTAGTTTAGTAGTGTAGTAGTAAGGCGATACGGTAGCACGATTCTTTACAAATGAAAAATTACGATATGCCGATGGATAAATAATACATACGGTCTTATGAGTTGTGTAAATCAGAGAGAGAGAGATAAAACATTGCATCGAAATTTTTCATATTGAAATTTTCATGAGAAACGATATAATATCGATAGATTGATCTCAAAAGAAAAAAAAAATTATTTCCTCACTCTAATTTTAGAATGCTGCGATCAGATTGGACGAATAATTTAAGTAAACCATAATAATATTCTTATTGTTATTATTATTATCATCATCATCGTCGAACAAAGCGAATGATAGCACGTAGTAAACAATTTGTTAATAACAAATCATTCTCTTCCTCTTCCTCCTTCTCTTCTTCCCACCCACCCCTAACACTTCAAATACGAGATTCGAGTTCAAAAGTACCTAGAAGATATCGAATATCGATTATTCCTATTCTGTCGACCAATCAGCTGTCGAATATTTTCCTTTCTCGCGTTATAAGACAACAGGCTGAGTTTGACAAAAGAAAAAAAATATCTCTTAAAGAAAAAAAAAAAGAAAGAAAGAAAGAAAGAAAGAAAGAAAGAATCGATCAAAAATAAATCTCGAACACACACAAAAAAGACAGAAAAAATTGACAAATTGCAACACCACCTGGGAAGAACATTTGTTGTTACAAGCTAGTCCGCTTTGATGTTACAAGCCGAACGAATAATTTACCGTCGGATATATAATTCATAAGACTATGCTTAATCCTAATAAATCAAGAATCTATGGAAAACGTTCAATAAAAGTTATTATTTCTTATCGATTTTTTCTTCTTTTCTTTTTTTTTTTCATTTCACAAGGAGAAACGAAGGTCTAGGGGACGAGGGAGTGGGCAAAAGGGAGATTGGGAGAGAGAGGATGGGATGGGGGTGGGGGTTGCGTTTATTAAACGATAGAATATTATTTCTATGAGAAAAAGGGGTTTGACGATGAGGCGACATTTAAAACAGTAGAATTAAACGAACCGACCGACTATCAAGCCAGAATGGAATTTCTTCAATGAACGATCTTGCGGCAGGCCGAACGGGTGTGGCACAGCCGTCTCTCTGTAGAGAGATACGTTGTGTGTGTGTGTATATATATATATATATATATATATATATATATATATATATATATATCCTACATATGTATATATATATATATATATATATATATATATATATATGTCCTACATATGTACGCATATACATATACATATACATACATATCTGCATGGGATGTATGTCCTACATATGTATATGCATATACATGTAGTAGGTACGTACATAGTAATCTGCACAGTATGCACGTTGATACGTACGTTCATATATATTTACATAATATGCATGTATGTGTTGTATGTGTATATGTATGTATATGTATATATATATGTATATACATATATATATAAATACATACATACATACATAAATATATCCATTGTGTATGTTAGCAAGTCTCAAACTCATAAGCATGCAACAGAGTATTGCGACGATACTTGGGTTTTTTTTTCCCCTATAATGTTAACTCGAAATTCATGTCACACTTTATAAACTAACCCTTTTTTGTTCCTTTTTTTTCTTACTTCTTTTATTTTTTTATTTTTCTTCCTTCTCTTTTGTCGTCGTCGTCGTCGTCGTCGTCGTCGTCGTCGTCGTCGTCGTCGTCGTCGTCGTCGTCGTCGTCGTCGTCGTCGTCGTTGTTCCAAAGATTTATAGCAAAATTTTATACACAACTTTCCTAGCAACGCAAATTTCAAAAAATGTTTGGAGTAAAAAAGAAAATAAAAAAGGAAATATATATATATATATATATATATATATATATATATATATAAACACACATATACACACAAAAAAGAAATAAGTATACGTCGAGAATTCACGTATGTAGTAGATAATACATATTTGCATAGGTTACGTACGAGTGACGATGAGTTTTAACGAAAAAGAAAATTTATACTTTAAATATATTAGGATCAAAGAAATAGAAAGAGAGATAGGGAGATAGGGAGATAGAGATAGATAAATAGATAGATAGATAAATAAAGAGCGAAAGAGAGAGAGAGAGAGAGAGAGAGAGAGAGAGAGAGAGAGAGGGAGAGAGAGAGAGAGAGGGAGAGAGAGAGATAAAGACAGGTAAAGAATTGCTATCATAGCCACATTTAGCAACGCAGTTCCACACACGCCCTAGTATCTGCATGACATCAGCTGACCGAGCGCAACTGTTCTCTCTCTCTCTCTCTCTCTCTCTCTCTCTCTCTGTCTCTGTCTCTGTATCTCTATCTCTTTATCATGCTCATAGTAAAACGCGCGTGGCGTCGCGCGCACAAGAGAGGATCCATTGTCACTGAGCACATGATTGTCCAGTCACTCTCGAACTATGACGAATCATCGTGTTTGGTACGATGATGACCCTTAGTCGTTACAGATCCAAGCTTAGATACTCTTCTTTGTAAGGGGTAATCTCTCTCTCTCTTTCTCTTTCTCTTTCTCTTTGAACCATCAAGGAAAGAATTCTTCCGTGAAGAGAATCTAACGATTACTATACATTTAACGAGGTCGAACGAAAGCCATTAAATAAGGATTATATTTTTCTTATTGGCTCGATCGAATGACATGCTACTTTTGTACTTTCTAATCTAACGATTGATACGGCTGGTTGTTTTCTTGTTTATTTATTTCTTTGTTCTTTTTTTTTTTAATATTTTCGAGATATATATTTCTAATCTAATATCCCAAAGATCGAGAGAGAGAGAGAGAGAGAGAGAGAGAGAGAGAGAGAGAGAGAGAGAGAGAGAGAGATACTTTACTCCAATATACTATTATCATAGTGTTCTAAATTATATATACATATATATATATATATATATATATATATATATATATATTAATTATTTATAGTGTATCAATAATTAAAAATACTAATTAAACATTTTCTATATGGAACAAATGATATATAATGTTATAATATTTTTTATATTAACAAGAGCAATATAACGTAGTACAAATTTTTATTTTTAATACGGTATAAAGTTATAGTATAGTGTATTAAATTGTAGTTATGATTTGAGATAAACTACAATCCTTAATATTCGTTATTACGATAAAATATAAAGTTACAAATTACTCTAATAATGTGTGCCTTCTGATTGCACAAATAATAACAAAAATAAATATATAAATAAATAAGTAAAAGTTAAGTTAATATTGAGCATATCAATAATAATAAAACAAGAATAAATTCAAACAAACAAAACTGACAATACATTTTTTTGTGCATTCATTGTCTAAGAAAAAAATAAAAAAATAAAAAAATAAAAAAATGAAAAAAGAAATAAGAAGAAATAAAAAATAAAACAAAAATAAAAAGGAACACAAAAATAAGAAACAACAAAATCTATAAAAAAACAATTGGTTCAAAACACTGACATTGTGTTAATATTAGAGAAGGATAGAAAGAGAAAGAGAGAGAGAGGGAGAGAGAGGAATGAAAAGACTTGACAAAAGAGAATACGCCTAATGGAAAATAAATTGGACATTTTGAGTAAGTATTGAAAATAAGGTTCGTTAACAAAGTGTCACGTAGTCGACGTACGAAAGAATAAGTCGAAGAGGACATAATTCTTATTCGCATTACGTCAGTCGCTTCCCGTGATTGAGAGGGCTCATACCTATAACATATACGTGTGTTTTACGTTTGTATAAACATACATACATACATACATACACACACATATCTATATACGTATTCTATGTATTTACCTACCGCATGTATAATTTCTTCCTTGCTGATTTAATACTAATCGATTTCATCGTTCAACGAGAACGTTATAGCATAGTTAGGATTGTAGTTAGGATTATAAATCCCATAAGCTACTTTGTATTTAAATTTAAGAAATGTTATACTATTCGACTTAATAGAACTAAATTAAAAGTATCATTTTGTCAAGCGTTCGGAGGAACGTTATTACGACCTTTGAAAAAAAAAAGAAGAAAATAAAAAAAAAATAAATATATTTATATTAAATTTTTCTTATAAAAGAGTAAAACGACGTTTGTTATTACATAATATAACGATTTTGATTAACTTTTCATTAATAAATTTTTTATATAGATATACGTATACGATTAATAAGTAATAATTTATAACGAATAACTATTTTTTTAAATTAAATTTTTATGCTCTCTCTCTCTCTCTCTCTCTCTCTCTCTCTCTCTCTCTCTCTCTCTAGAATATTATTGGCCGAACAAATTTGTTAATATTTTATCTATTAATTCTTCACTATTTATTTATAATACTTTCAAAGATTTTAAAACACGAGATCATAAAATAATTATTAACATTTAAAATATTATATATATATATATATGTTATAAATAGAGAGAGAGAGAGAGAGAGAGAGAGAGAGAGAGAGAGAGAGAGACAGACAGACAGACAAAGGGAGAGAGAGAGAGTGCGATGTTGTGTCACAATGCGAAAGGAATAAACAGAACAAAACAAAACAAAACAAAAATAAATAAAAAAAAATAAAAATTGCCATCTTTTTATCGCCGACCATTTTCTAAGATAACATTCTTGGATTGTCTTATCGATAACGATTTATCAGTTTATCTTCTTACAAAGGGAAATACTTGTTAATAGTTAAACTACTGTAGTTCTGTAATGGCCGACTTCTCGTTTAAAAGCGTTCACAAGTTTTGCGCCGATATATTGCTACTAATTTTCATCAACACAAGTTTTGCGCCGATATATTGCTACTAATTTTCATCAATTCATTACGCAACAAATATTTAGACATTTCTTTACAAATCTGATATTCGGCTTGAAAAAAAAAAAAAAAACAAGAAAAAGCCGCAAGAAGGGGGAACAAAACTATAGAGAGACGACAATCGTAATAATCTACGACTCGAAGTATTCATTTTTTTGTTTGTTTTCTTCTTTCTTTCTTTTCTTTTTTTTTTTTGTTATTTATTCAAAACGGGAAACAAAAGTCTCGACCACGTCGATTCCTTAATGCTCGACCAACTGTGAAATATCGCAATGTAGGAAAGGAAGATAAAAGTTCAAGGATTCTCTACTCGGTTCTTCTCCTCATGTCGATTAATGTTCAATCCAAACATTTGAACACATTGCGCTTGTAAATACGTATATATCAATTTGAAAAGAGTGAGGGAAAGAAAAGAAAAGAAAAAGAAAAAAAAAATTATGAATGTATTCATAAGGGAGAGAGAGAAAAAATTGTTCGCTGATATTATCGTATTATTTAATTTTCATTTCTGTCTATTTGATCGGTAATTCGTTTTTTCTCTCTCTCATTTTTTTTTAATTATTATCAATTAACATGGAATATCTCGTGGTAATAAAATAATCGCTATATACGAATATATTGGATCAGTATAATATACGATCGATAGTCTGAGATAAGCGTCATTTAACGTTACGTATCGATATTTTATTATTAATATCGATCGTTCGTTTAATATACCGAGTGATTCTTTTCACTCTCTCACTCCCTCTCTCTCTTTTGCGATTTGAACGAATGAAATTAAAGTCAACGTCAGATTTTATTTTTTTTTATTATTATAAAATTATTATATTATTATAATATATAATATAATATATAATAATATATAATAATATGTATAATATATAAGAATATATATAATATTATTATAATATATAAATTAATTAGTATATTATATTATTATATATATAAAGACGCAACCCATCAAAAATGTCGCGAATGCAACGAAATAGAAACGTCTGATGAATATCGCCAAAAAAAGAAAAAAAAGAAAAGACATAAAAAAAAATTAAAAATAAGAAAAGATAAGAATAGAAATTTAAAAAAATCAACATAAAGAGAGAAACACCACACGAACAAATAAATTAATAAACAAATACATAAATAAATAAATAGATAAAAAAAAAAGAGAAACAAAAACGAGAAAAAATGCGACTCCAAAGCTCAATTTTATGATAGAAAGATCGTAATGTATATATAGAAATAGGATGGAATTGATCGAACGTAAGCAGCTAAAAGGCACGCTTGTATTTTCTTCGCCGTTTTAACTCTTGCCCGAGTTCGGGTCACGGTAATTGCATCGTCCGTAATTCCGTAATGCCGGCAAGCAAGCAAGCGGAGCAAGTGAGCGAGCAAGCGAGCGAGCAAGTAGGCATGGTCATATGCGTCTGTGTAAGTGTGTATAAAGAACTATGGTTGCATCAGATATAAGGAGAGCCGTGATTAAGATTTACCGAGAGAGACAGAGAAAGAGAGAGAGAGAGAGAGAGAGAGAGAGAGAGAGAGCGTCTCGACGTTGGTAAGGCTCGGTCGCGCCTTCGAAGGAATCAACGACGCCTTCGAACGTGCGACACGGTCGTAGCATCAATGAGATCATCGATGTCATAATCGAAAGAGGAGAGATTGCGAGCCCTGACACGAATATTATCAGAGAATATCGCGATATCCTCCTCCTTCTCTATCTCTAATATTTCACGATTGTTTCGTTGTTGGTTTTATGTATTTTATTCTTTTTTTTTAACTCGTACACACATTGTAAGCGTATAAAATGAGAAGGGAAAAGTGAATTAATAAATAAATAAATTAAAAACAAAGAGGAACGCAAGTAAATCTTTCGTCGTTCGCTTTTAGCGTCGCCGAAGTCGTGGGGCCTTTTTTTTTTTTTTTAGAGATGATTTTATTTTTATTGATTTTTTTCCCTTTTTCGTTTTTGTTTTTTTTTCTGCTTTTGCTCTCTCTTCCCTTCGAACGAGGCGCGATCTTTCTCTTCTTTTTGTATTTTTTTCTTTCTCTTTCTCTTTCTTTTCTTTTTCCTCTTTCCTTCATGAGTTTTAACGACCCGATCCCGCGAACTGAACTTCGACCTTTTCGAAACGAGCCAGCCAATCCGCGTTTGTCTACAATATCCGTCTAAGGGATAATTACGTATTTCTGAAAAAGAAACGTCATCGGGAATCGGCGTTGAAGAAGAAAAAAAAGTTAGAAAAAAAGAAAAATAAATCAATCGCGAGTCTCCTTTAGGTAAGCTACCTAAATCGAGAGTTATGAGAAAATAATAATTCAAGATTTTGTATCGCCTGTCCAGATTGCGTGATCATATAAATAAAAAAAAAAAAAAGAATAAAATAAAAAAAAGAAGGAAGGAATATGTCCTCATTTCGGAAAGAGACGAAGAGAGAGAAAGAAAAGAAAAAAAGTGAAAAAAATTACCCTACCAATGACGAATAACGACGACGACAAACGAAAAATGTAATAAAACTTAATGATTCTAAAATACACAAACACGATCTCGTCGTGTCCTCCGGACACGCGCGTTAATGCAAAAATAGCAATGCGATCTCTCTCTCTCTCTCTCTCTCTCTCTTTATTCGACGATGCCAAATCATCATCCCACAACGTTATTCCATTCCAGAAAGGATGAATTTACCTTAGATTAATATATATATATATATATTAGTGACAATATATATATTAGTGACAAGCCGTGATTTCTCTTTGTATGTAGTAATGTAGGAATAAGTATTTAGCTTGTGTGTAGGTGGTCTATAAAACCGAAGGGAGGATAGACAAAGCTAGCTAGCTTACACACACACACACATTCTTTATCTTTCTTTCTCTTAAGCAATTTCCTAGATTATTTTCAAACAGTGAGTCAAACACATACACACATACGCGTAAATATACATACGTATATAAATACACATAAAAACACGCGCGCGCGTGCGCACTCGTTTGTATTTATAAAACCCTCGCTAGAGAAGAACATTTGCTATTTTCGAAAGCTTATCTGTTATATTAATTTTGCATCACAAACTCAAATTCTCGTTTTCGTTAATCGACATTCGACACTCTTCTTGCTAATCAAGTTTCTATACATAAAAAAAAAAGAAATAAATAAGAGAAAAGTAAAAAAATTCTTTCTCCTAAATTATCGTCTTGGAATTTTTCAAATAAAAAGAAACGGAAAATAGAAAAAAAGAAGGAGGAAAACAAAGCAATTGAAATGATCGTCATAATTATTATTAACTTCTACACGATCGATGATCTACGAGAAAATCTATGATGATCTTTATTACGTTACGTTCCGATCGAACGTTCGCGAATTAAATTATTGTTGATGAAATTTTTATTCGCTCTTGGTCGAATTTGAAGCGTAGAATACGATACGTATCCTAAAAAAAAAAAAAAGGAAAACAGAATTAACGAATTTAATACGATGAATTCAAATAACAATTTAATTAATCGTTGAAATCGATAAACCCCTTTCACGAATCAATGAACAAATTCGAATTTAATTTATGATTTCGGTAGAAAAGAAAAATTGAAAGGAATATAAATGAAAGAAAACAAATAAATCAAAAAAAAGAAGGAGAAGATGTACAAGGCCTCTCTCTCTCTTTCTCTCTCTCTCTCTCTCTCTCTCTCTCTCTCTCTCTCTCTCTCTTCCACTTTTTATTTTTCAACCCGTCGCTAGCAAAGAAGAAATTTTTGTCGTTCGAGAAAAAAATCTTTTTTCTTCTCCTCTTCCTCTTCCTCCTCCCCCTCCTCCTCTTCGTTTCAACGGCAGGTAAAAAAAACAAGATCAGAGTCAAAGATCGAGGGATAAAAACGACTCTTTCAGGTGCGATTACATAGCCCCCTTTCGTCATCCTACCCCGAACAGGTTCCATTCATAGTTCCCTATGGACTTAGGTTATAAGTGTGTCGTTAAAAGCATGCATGCATGCATGCATGCATGCATGCACGCACGCACGCACTCATGCAAGCGCGCATTCACACACACCGCGCGCGTTCTCTCTCACGTACAGGTGTTCGAAGGACAAAAAAAATTCTTTAGGGATTGAGAAGGGTGCCCGCCGTTGGACTTTGGGATCCGAGGGATGGGATGGGACAGGATGGAGTGGGGTGGAAGCGGGGCGTTTCGTGCACAGGGTAAAGTAACACTCGACGCTCGTCGAATCGTTTGATGGGTTGTCCCATTAAAAAAAAGAAAGAAAGGGAACACAAAAAAGAAGAAGAAGAGAGAGAAAAAAAATGATGCACCTGCGTTCTAAATAATTTCGAATTTGTTGAAATGAAAAGTGAATGGGTATTTTTTTTTTCAATTGTAAATAGGCCTCCATATACAACTTTCTTCGCTTATTTAACTATTCGTAAATAACTTTCCCACGTGCACGTATATATAGATATATACACGTATATTTACACTTACATATATACATATATATATATATACACACATATATATATATATATACATGTATATCTATATGTACGTATGTATATATTAAAGAATGTAAATTTAAAATTATAACCCGACAAGATAGATCTAGATAATTAGATGTGATTTGGATTTTTGTCGACGATCGGACACGGATACACCGTATAAAATATGATTATAGTCATTCAAACGTTAGACCATGTAATACTACTACTACTACTACTACTACTACTACTACTACTACTACTACCCCCGTGTAACGTAGACCGTCCGTACGAAGTAAAATTCGATAATTAAATTAATAAGAAAATTTTCCATCAGCCGTCGTAGAAAATAATTCGTGCATGACGTTAAAACGATGATTATCAACAGAACAGCAGCCTACCGCTGTTTTTATTCCTGACAAGATGTAATAGAAAAAGAGAAAGAGTAGGAGAGAGAGAGAGAGAGAGAGAGAGAGAGAGAGAGAGAGAGAGAGAGAAAGAAGGAAATAGAGATAGAGTATTGTGTAGACTTTATCTCGAACAAGCACGAGAGAACGATCTTCGGGAGTTTGACGAAACTCACGTGGAACACATGAAACACACACACGCACAAACATTCCCATGTCTCATAGAGTACAAATATAGACTAGATAATTGACTCTATCTATCCGCCTATCTATCTACCTCCCTATCTATCTACTTCAAACAAATTATACGAGTCGTCCGACCGATTTTGGAACTATTTATATATATACATACACACACACACACATACACACACACACAAGTAGTATACACACACACATATATATATTTAAGATTACCGATAAACGACTATATATCAATAATAATTCGAGTAGCATCGAATGAAAGTAATGTCTATATTGAATTAGTACATGTTCAATTTTATTTTGAAGATGTAAGGATAAGGTCTTAGCAAATATGATCAGTGTATCTATGTGCGTATGTGCGTGCGTGCGTACGCGTATATATATTATATATATATAGTTCTTTCCTCTCTCTCTCTCTCTCTCTCTCTCTCTCTCTCTCTCTCTCTCTCTCTCTCTCTCTTTTATGTGTTCTCTCGAGAGAATGACTGTTGCTTTAATATTTTTAGAATTTCAAAGAGCACAGGATATTCAACAGTTAAGAAAAATAAGTAGTTACCTTCTGGTGAAATTTTCTGAGTTCTTTTCGGATTGGGATGGAAATCGAGAGCGAGATTAGTCAATGTCTTCAGATGTGTGTGTGCATGTTCATGTTTACGTGTACGTGTGCAAGCGTATCTGTACTGCACGCGTGTGATCCGTTGCACTCATCCTTCATATTTTTAGATGTTTACCCATGTGTCGAAATCACAAACTTATATATATATATATATATATATATATATATATATATATATATATATATTTTGATAAATTTTGTTTATTTTATTTGCCGAAAGATTGATTCATTTAATAGGTTTGATTTTCCCCATGTCCTCCTTTTCCTTGCATGTAGAAATGATGCCTTAATATATCGTATTGATTACTATACTTATACCACAATACATTAATTTCTATATTTAATATATCGTAATTTTACTGTAATAATTATTTGATATATGAATTACGATATTAATATAGTATTAAATTGTATAATTATACTGTGTTAAATAATACTTAGTATTCATATAATAATTAGAGAGAAAAAGAGAGAGAGAGAGAGTATTATGGTGTATAATAATAATTAGTACGATCCAGTTATATAATATATTAAACAATTCGGTTTAACTTATTATCGCTCACCTATACAAAACTATAGCATTGTATATTCCATTAATTCAATATACCACTGTTCCCATGTTGTATGTAATTATAGAAAATGAAGAAGAAATGTAAAAAAAAAGTAATAATTAAATTCTCATCCAAGGGGGGGGAGGAGATTAAAGTGAAGGAAAATTTTCTAAGAAAGATTTTCGTTCAGATGAAACGCTCAGAAGCGTTAATACCCACACGATTATTATTCCTTTCGATTAGTCTTCTTTGTTTCTTTTCGTCTTCTCCTTCTTTCTAGAGAAAGAAAGAACCGGTGCAACCGGTCTCTCAATAACGGTTTGTCGTAAAATCGACGATTATTTATTAAAAAAAAAAAAAAAAAAAAAAAGAAAAACAAAAAAAGAAAGAAAGAAAACGAAAAGAAAAAATAATAATAATAATATATAAAAATCCACAACTCGAACGCGCCCTGTCGAGAGAGAGAGAGAGAGAGAGAGAGAGAGAGAGAGAGAGAGAGACTCGTCGATCGAAAAGTTTGCTCAACGAAGCGCAACGATATCATGTCTGTGCGAACACGTCGATCGAAAATATAATCTCCGGTTTACTCGGCGTTCAATTATTACACGTTTTTTCTTTTATGTACTTCTTATCGCACTTGCAAAAAGATCATTTAGATTGGGTATATCTCGCTGTATTAAGGAATATCTCTTTACGTAATTTTATTTTTATTACGCAATTGACACCTCAATCTTGAGGATAAAAGAAAAAAGAGCGAAGTTGTAGTAAGTCTTTCGCGTTGCGAATATTTGTCACGCTTGAAGCGGACAACGTCACGCATATATTCAACTTGTTGCTTTTGGTTTTTTTCTAATAATGATAATTAAAATTAAATCAAAGAAGGTGATATATCGAAGAGCGTAAAATTTTCTGAAGAATTTTTTGGCCAATTTCTGTCTTTTTCACTTTTTCTTGGTTCAGATTGAAAAATCACAAGCTTGGAAACTTATGGCCTCACCACCTCGTATAATGAAAATCAGGACACTCGAAAATTCGAGGAAGCTACAAAAGAAAATGTCTATTATTATTATTAAATTTAACATTATTATTAAAACTTCGTTCTTAAACGTACATGATAAATTAAAGAAAAATGGTATAATAAAATTTACAAAAAAATTATAATAATAAAAATCAAAAACATTAAAACATTCCAGAAAGTTATATAAATAATGTCACAAATGTGTATATGCGTGTACGCGTGTGTACGTATAACTATTACAACGATCGATATCTAAATTTTAACGAGAGAAGATTAATTAAGACGTTAACGTAATAAAAACTAATAATAATTTATAAAGATTCAAGGAAATCCGTTCTAATCACTATGATTAACGGACATATATATATATATATATATATATATATATATATATATATATAATTTGATATTAGAAAAATTTTCTATAAGCAAACCGTATTTATTCTCGATATAATACAAGCCGCCACCAGGAGTGTCTACAACAAAGTTCTTAAGGCCTTATTACGCTCGTGTCCTTTCACGGTTAGGATACCGTTAAAATCGAGCGGTGCTCTGTTGAGGAGACATGGCGCCCCCCCTACCCCCCCCCCCATTGAAGCTTTCACGTGCACGTTCCGAAGCATATAAAACTACTAATTTTTTTTTTTTACTTAACGACCGAGCGAGTCGAGAGATAAAATTTACTCGAATCCATAACTCGCAATTATTCTTACACGTCGCAAAAAAACCACACATACGTGCGTGCTTGTGTGTGGTGCATTTGACACGATAGATTTTATCGATCCTCTCACCATTTTGGTAACCCGCATAGTAATCTAAAACTATCGTCGTTTGTCCTTCAATGTACGCCCTTATACTTATTACTAATCAAACTTGTCCAAAAACTTTTTAAACGTTGTCTAAATCGATCATTACGTCATCCATGGCATTTTGTTATTTTCTTTTTTTTTTTTTTTTTTTTTTGTTAAATCGGAAACACCCCGAAAAGTATAAGTTTTCAATTCTTTTGTTCGTATATGACAAAAAATGCGTCATTAAAAAACTTTCCATAGCTAAATATACCATAATTAATGTATACTAGTATAATTACATACATCGCAGAGGACGTGGGACTTTTTAAGCTAATTATTAATATGTTTCGCCCTCTTCGGATAGTAAAACTACAAGCCTAGAAATATCTTTTTCTTTTCTTCTTCTTCTTCTTCTTTTTTTTTATCAAAAAATCTCGGAAAAAGAGTAATTGATTTTTGAGATCACCTCTAAAAGGCACAACATAACGCTCGCGGGAATAATAATTTATATTCGATTAAATTCCACTATACGAAATAATAATAAATTGATAACGTTTACGGAGAAATCGAAAATGAAAATTTTGATATTATCGAGCATACGAAATAGAGCGATTTCAAAGTTACACATATTTTATTTATTATGATGTGGATTAAATTTGATCTTGCGAAACGAGAGACCGATTTTCTTTTAAATACGAATATCAATATTGCCAATGAACGTGTCTCGTTAACGTTAACGTTTCTTTCTGGCGATAAAAAGAAACGTGGAAATAAAAAATAAAATGAACGAAGGACACCACACACTCACACACATACACATAAAATATAAAAAAATGTGTTATTCTTAATGATACGACGTAGACGAGAAAGCGTGCCTTGTCTCTTTCCTCTTCGTACACACATATTTATTATCCACACGCGCGCACACACACGCACGAACGCGCGCGCGAATATAGTATATACACACACACACACATTGAGAGAGAGAGAGAGAGAAAGAGAGAGATAGAGAGAGAGAGAGAGAGAGAGAGAAGACACGAGACCGATTGAAATCTTCCTCGACGTGTTTACGAACTCGAAGGAATATAAAATCGAAGGGCAGACAGAAAAAAAAGAGAGAGAGAGAGAGAGAGAGAGAGAGACTTGTCTTTAGTCGAAGAAAACGTTTCTCTCGGTACTCGACGAATCGATAAATTAACAACAAAATTACAAGTTGGCATTTGTGCCGGTAACACTTTAAATTATATTCCTCCTTTTGGCCTCTACCTAAAACGTACTTTTTCTTCTTTTTATTTTATTTATTTTCTCTCTTCCTCTCTCTCTCTCTCTCTCTCTCTCTCTCTCTCTCTCTCTCATCTTTCTCTTCTTTTTTGTTTTTTTTTGTACGAAGACCTCTCGACGTGAGAAGAAAAGTAAATACACGAGGTATGCGTGGGTGAGCACGTAAACGTGCTCCGCCATTTTGTAACTAACCTATAAGATACGTAGCAAGTAAGTTTCCATGAAAAGAGTATAACGTTATTCTCTTCTTGTTTTCTTTTTTTCTCGTTTTACTATCTTCGTTAAATATATTATACACCATATAATTAGATGGATCAATATTGAATTTATAAATATTTTTTCATCGAACAGACATGGATATACGCGTTCTTTCGTAAGTAAGATGGTCGATTGACAGCGGGAAATTTGAAATTCCGTCGGTAGAAAATCTCTCGACGAGAAACCGATGACCACCTCTATATGGTCGACGAAAGATTTTACGCGCTATGGAATACTCTTTAAGAAGACATTTATAAACTGATTTTCTTTTCGTCTTAGAAAAAGAAAATAATAAAAAGAAATAAAAAAAAAGTACTACA
>OU426853.1:931787-1056787 GCA_911387685.1 Dolichovespula media | reverse complement strand
GCAAGGAAATGCTAGAGCGTTAACGACACCCGACGTACGCGTTGCAAACGTAGCCAAGGTCACGATGTTCCGATTTAGGTTTCGTGACGATACTTCTCTCTCTCTCTCTCTCTCTCTCTCTCTCTCTCTCTCTCTCTCTCTCTCTCTCTCTCTCTCTCTCTTCCTCTCTCTTTCTTTCTTGTAAAAGTAGAAAAAAGTAAAAAAAAAGAAGAAAAAGTGATTTTCCTCGTCACGTATGAGTAAGCACGAAAAAAGTGCATCGAGTGCGTTATTCATATAATATTAAAATACGATCTATTTAACGTGCGTGCGTGTACGTACACACACACACACACACACACTATTTTATATAACGAAGAATTTCATATAAAAGGATAAAGCGTAATGCGATATGACCGACGGCCGATAAAATATCATTTTTCTATGGTAGATTCTTATTCGTAATCGTAATCATAATCATAATCATAATCGTAATCTTAATCTTAATAATCATGATCGTATTCGTAATCATAATCGTATTCGTACGATGTTCGACGTATTCTTCTTATCTTCTTTTTTTCTTTTTTCTATTCTGTAATCTCTCATTATCACTATTATTACATTAGATCTTTTATATTTTTTTTTAACTTATATTATATTTCCACATTACATTATATCTTTATATTATAATATCTTTTTTTTGTATTATATTTTATATATTGTATCATATACTTTTATATCTTTTAACTCATTATATTATATTTTTGAAACCATTAAAAGTATTGTAAATACGCTCGATAAAGTTTTGAATATAGCTTTTGGATTATTTATTTATTTTTATTTTTATTTATTTATTTTTTTCTTGAATCAGAACTGAAGAATTCGATCGAAACTATTATTCGGACGACGGATTCGAAAGCAAATTTCTCGAATGAATTATTCCGCGCTAGTTTTTAATGGCGCATACGAGAGAGAAGAGAGAAAGAAAGAGAGAGAGAACGAAAGAGAGAACATGAGAGAGAGAGACGGCCACATGCTTGCACGCGCCCCTCGACGACACCGTTACCGCCATTCCATTGCCACTTGGAAACGGCCCCGTAGTAAGTCGGCCTCTCTCTCCTCTCTTTTAAAGACTTTTAGGTCAATACACGCCATTCGATTTTCGTTATTTTGTCGAGTGGCATTTGTTAAACGTAGCCTTTTTGCTAAAAAAAACCAAGGAATTTTACGTTCCTCGCTACTATCCTTTAACGGAGATACCAATTTTTAAACTTGGCCGACGTAACATAGTTGAACAGATCGATTTTTAATTGTAAGATGTACTATGTACGCGTCCGATTTACTTTTAATTGCGAATTAAATTCTAGGCTATGGTGTGTGTATATATGTGTACACACACACACACACACACAAAAGTACACACATATATCGAAAGATCATAAGTAAAAAAAAGTTCCTAGAAGACTTTTAAAAACCGATCGCTCTTCTTTCGTTCTAAAGTTACGATTTCAATAAACTTTGTAATTCGAGGAAATAAAAATAAAATAAAGAAAAAAATATATTGAATCGTCGAGGATGTTTTTAATTCGTAGTCGTTACATTTAATTTGCCTTTTTGTTTTATTCCTACAAATTTCATCCTCGACGACCCGATATATCGGGGGGGGGGGGGGGATAAAAAGTCTCGAAAGGTTGTAATTGATTTTTCTTAAAACCACTGCCTAGGAACTTTTGACTCATCCTGTATATGCATATTCGCACAGATATATATATATATATATATATATATATATATATATTCGTGCGCGTATCTACATACATACATACATACATACATACATACATACATACATACATACATACATACATACATACATACATACATACATACATATATATATATATATATATATATATATATATATATATATATATATATAGAATAAACTTTTGATTCTTTTTTTTATTGTGTCAAGTATCCCGCGTCCGTACGAAAATTCGTCGAAAGGTTCCTTTTCAAAAGGTTAGAGAAACGGTACCACGCGAGGAGAATTCTTGTAAACGCGCAGAATCTACAACTTCGCACTCTAATTTTAGACTCGATTCGTAACCAAGCACGGACGTTTCGTTTCGATGTACCGTACTCTACCCACCTTCTCTGCTAACTCTACGAAGCGAGCACGCGTAATGTCCGGCATCTTTTATTTTTTTTTTTATCTTTTCCCTTCTTTCCTTTTTATTTTTGCCTCTTTCCTTTTTTTTCTATTTTTTTCTCTTTTCTCGAAAGGCCAATGTATCCGCGAGGTTTATAAAAGAAGAAGAAAGAAAAAAAAAGAGATATAATTTAAAATAGAACGACCTTTGGATTTCATTAAATGTCGTAATAATACGAGATAACGTTACGATGACGATGACAATGATAACGGGATCTGATATTATGATTGGTAACGAAACTTGAAAGATTTTTTTAAGAAATGAAGAAATGAAAAAGAAAATGAAGGAATAAAACTAAACTGAATATATATATATATATATATATATATATATATATATATATATATAACTTTCGTTCAGACAAAATAATAGTAGATATTACTTTCATATCAGATGATAATCTTTTTATTTTTTTTTTTATTTTTGTTCTTTTTATGAGAGATATTTTTCGAAACAATTTCTTTCCTTCTTTTTTCTTTTCTTTTTTTTCCTCAAAGACGAAAAAGTCGTTGAAGAGAAACGAGGAAGCCAAATTGGATTATACGGGGAAAAAAGATTGTAGGATAAGAAAGTCACACGCATGACAACTTGCATCGGTAAAAAAAAAAACGAGTCTGGAAGAATAATTTTACTGTGGTACACGGCCTATATAAAACCGGCACGTGGCGTTGAAGATGACGATGATGACGATGACGATGATGACGATGACGACAACAACGACGACGACGACGACGACGACGACGACGACGACGACGACGACGACGAAGCACTGCGACGGATAATCCGATAGGGAAGGTGGAGGCGTTTAGGCATTTCCTTATTTAGAATGCTACGAAAGTAACTATACTTGCTTGATCTTCGTTTGAAAAAAAAGGAAAAAAAAATAACATCGAAAACGTGACAAAATAATATTAAAAACATCGATCAATTATTTTACAACGTCGATGTTTTCAATATTTTATAAACGTAGATATATATATACATATATAATATGTTGTATATTGTTTATATGTAATCGCATTTGTAAACCCTTAAACCTACGATAATGTTGATATTTACAATTAAAATTACTGATAAAATGATGAAAAAAAGATGTAACGAACGAAATCAATTTTTTGCTTTTTTCTTTCCCAAGTAGTAATTTTCAACGAAGCACCGATACTAGTAAAGTAAGTACTGATAACGGATATTATTCGAAATACCGGTAAAAATAAAAAATAAAACAAAGGAAAAATAATAATTAAAAAAACAAAAAGAAATACATTTTGCAAATTGGGCCGAGTCAATAAACGTTGAAATATTCTGTACAAGATTCTAATAAAAATGGTAATAAAAATTCATAATATATGTGTATATATATATATATATATCATTCATTTGGCTATAAAATACTAAAAATTCCTACAACCCGATATATCTCCCCCCCTCTCTCGCTTCTTGAAATATTTTTTTCTAAAAATTTCATTTCTATTTCTTCTTTTTTCCTCTCTTCGCCCACTCTAATATCCTTTCTAACTAATACTAATAACTTTCACTCTAATATCCTTTCTATATCTATAAAAATTAAAAAATAAAAAAAGAAGAAGAATGAAAACAGACAAATCCTAGAAACCGAAATATTTGGTCGAATAAAACTATTTAGGTGACTCGTCTATTACAATGCCGTGCGGTGCTAAAATCGTCCCCGTACCACAAAATTCGGAACAAAGATACGACCGGAGGTGCGTTACTTTATTCGAAAAAAAAGAGAAAGAGACGTACTTCTCTTCTCCCTGGCATGTTCCAACTGTTATTGCAAATAAAACGTTTAACGATTTGCGTGCGACAGTGTTACTAATACTAACTAATACCACTACTAGTACTAACTACTATTACTACTACCACCGCTATAGGACTCCCCCACCTTCGCCACGCCCCGTGGCACCAACGAAATTTTCGGATGCTTGTTTGAATCATCAAGTGAAAATAGCAAACGTTTGTGGATTATACGATTGGCCATTCTCTCTCTCTCCTCTCTCTCTCTCTCTCTCTCTCTCTCTCTCTCTCTCTCTCTCTCTCTCTCTCTCTCTCTCTCTCTCTCTCTCTCTCTCTCTCTCTCTCTCTCTCTCTCTCTCTCTCTCTCTCTCTCTCTCTCTCTCTCTCTCTCAATCTCTCGTTATACCATCATATTTATCCGGTAACATCGTTCATGAGAACGAGACATTTTTTAACTTTTGTAATGGTTAAGATTCGACGTTAAATACGTCTACGACCTCGCATAAAATGTCAATTTTTCTTCACAATTTTATAACAAACATTTGCAAATTTCTATGAGTTACGCAACGCATCTTTGTGCGTCTCTTCGTAACGTTGGAAATTGAGCAAATTCATGGCACAGAATTTACCTTACATATGTCTCGTTCAACGACGAACGTCTTTTATCAAACCTCTAATCCGACGATCACGACGAAAATTTCATTCGTTTTATTCACAAGACGATTTCGTTAATAATTACCGGACGAATTCTAGTGGAAAAATTTTGGGGAGAAAAAGAAAATTCATTCATCCTTGTACACTAAATAATTCCCTCTCGAACTCAACCTACCGACAAAAAAAATTTCCTAATGATTATATATTTTAATGATTAAAAAAAAAAGGAAAAAAAAGAAAAAATTAATGGTCGATAAAAACAATCCCTGTTTTATATAACATACACACACACACCGAGAATAATTTTGATAGAGCACAGTTCAAATAAATATTGTAGAAGGATACATAAAAGTAGATGCAAGAGAAAGAGAGACAGATACAAACAGACAGACAAAGACAGAGAAAGAGAGAGAGAGAGAGAGAGAGAGAGAGAGAGAGAGAGAACAAGGTCAGGAGGCATTCGCGTCTGCACTTTTGATGATTTTGATGACAACGAGTAGTAGTCGACACCCTAGGTTGCCGACCGCGTTTCATCCAGGCGTGTTCGCGTTCTCGTGTCCATGCACCGTACGAAGTCTCTCATTCGATGCATATTCACGCAGAGAGAACAAGGAACACTAACGAATACAATTTAAACCAACCACGAGAGCCAACAATTATATTATGCAGTCGTAGAAGTGGCAGCGATCCATCCGTCAGACGTGTGTCCCAATATATATCGATCTTAATCTGCTCGATAATACCAATATTTTCTATTTCTTCAATACTCAATATATATAATTCGTACCGATAATATTTTAATAATAATAATAATTTAATAAATGTATACTATTTTGTTTCAATTTTCCTTAAAAATCGGCATGAACTTTCCAGACGACCCTATATATATATATACGAGTCCGAAATGAGCCTTCGGATACTTGAAAAATTATTATTATTATTATTATTATCACATAACAAATTTTTAAAATATCACAAATTAATTATTTATATAAAATATTGTTAACAACGAAAACAATTATAAATTTCAATAATTTCATAAAATATTATTGAGACGAATTGTTTTTTTGTAATAATTAAGGTTCGTAATACGGGCGAAATAATTAATATGAAAATCATTATATCAATTATTAGATATTATTGAAGGTCGATCGATTTCTACGGAAAAAAAGAAAAAAGAAAAAATAAAAAAAAAAACGTAAGAAAAGATCGGATCACAAAATAATAATTAAAAAAAAAAAAAAAAAAACAAAGGATCATGTACATCGTGATTTCAAAAGGAACGTCATCGAGTAATGATGTCTTTTCGTGCGGAACGTTACATTTCCGGTGACGAAAGAAAGCCATTAGCCACGATTTACTAGGGATCCGTTTGGAAAACCTTTTTTTGTTCTTACTCGCATTTGTTATCGGTTGTTTGGGAAAAAGAAAAGAAAAAAAATGAAGAAGAAAAAAACAGGAAATCTTTACTGCAAACTTCCCTCTCGTCGTTTACGAACGTTTGATAACATGTTAGGATTATTTCATTAGAACGATCGAACGATTGTTAATCTTTTCTTTCCTATCCGTTATTATTATTACTGTTATTATTATTACTTATTATTTAATTAAATTCATGTAATTAAACAAACGAATAATAATTAATTCACAACAAGCGACGTGTAGCACAATGGCTGTCCGTCCAGATTCGTAATGACATAATTTATATAATTAAAAAAAGAAAAAGAAAAAGAAAAAGAAAAAGAAAATAAAAAATTATAACAAACAAAATTGTATAATTCAACTTAAAGATCTCTTATCTCGAGATCCTTTGCGACAATTTCAGCGCCATCCTTCGGGTTTTACAGTAATACGTTTGATAATAAAATTTTGTATCTTCGATCATCGAAATTGTATTTGTATCGATAGAATTACGAACGAAATCGAATTATCGCTGTCGAATAGGTTAGGTACAATAAATAAATAAATGAATGAATGAATAAATAAATGAATGAATGAATGAATAAATAAATAAATAAATACAAAAGAAAAGTAGAAATAGAGAAGGGTCGAAGCTCTCCTCCTTCTCCCCCTCCGCTGCCTCTTCTCGACCGGAAGAAATTCCTTTCTTTAAAAAAAGAAGAACACGCGGACACGTTCCAGAACGAACAAACGAACGAACGAACGAGTGAATAAGTGAACGAACGAACATACGTACGTATGTTTCTTATCTTACAATACGAACCTCTCGCCTCTCCTAAACCGCTATTCTCTTACACATTAATAATTCTAATTTAAAGGATGATAAGTTACGGGACTTTAGAGCATACGTCATAATTTCAATTATTTACGAATTGGAATTACAAGTGATGAATTCGTTTAATTTTTTTCCCTCTAAACGTGATCGAGAATATAAAACGATTTTGACAGAAATGAAATTCTATTTCGATGGACTGATTAACGGGACACATGCAGGCGCGCGCGCGCGCGTGTGTGTGTAGCACATGTAGGTATGTATGTAAACCTAGTACTTATTTACTTACTACGAAATACATAGTCTCTGTTATCGACTACAATATTTCAATCGATTAGCCGAGAACAAAGAAAAAAGGAAGGAAAAGAAAACAAGGAAAAAAAAAGAAGGAAGGAAAGAAAAGGAAAGGAAAGAAAAACAAGAAGACAGAAACTCGAGTCTATAGATTCTAGTACGAGTTCAGTAATACTAGTCAATCCGGTTGTGATCATAATTGCCAATTGGTATTTATAGTGTTTGGCATATCTGTTATCGATTATATCGATTGGAGACAGAAATATCTTCAACGAAAAGAATTAAAAAGAAAAAATAAATATATGTATATACAAATATAAATAATAATAATAATAATAATAATAATAATAATAATAATAATAAATAAATAAAAATGGCCGATAAGAAAATGTCAGATCGGAAAAAGTTCGAATTGGCTGAAGAATTCTGGAATGAACTCTCGTCGAGAGATCGATGTGAATCGATTATATAGCCAACAAAACGCGACGGCAAATCAATATTACAGCATTAAGAAATAGAATGGATAGAAGAATTGCCGCGGGGGTGAAGGAAGGAAAGAATTCGATAGAAAATGGATATTCTTCTCGCTTGGTATTCTATATTTTCTTTTTGTTTCTTTTTTCTTCTTTAACCTTTAATTATCCTAAAGAATTCCTCCGAAACACGTTATGACTCTCCCCCTACTTTTTCTGCGAACGAAAAGAACAAGTTAACGAACGAATGGGCGACACGGCGCGGAGAGCATGCATGCCCTACGATCAAAGCGGTTCGAAAGTGGCGCGTCGAGCGCTGCCGTGGGAGGTCTGGAGGGGATGGAACCTGTCGAATCAAGATGGCCGCGTACTGGGCCCGCGTCGCCTTCGCCGCGTGGAAAACTTGCAGTTCTCTCTCTCTCTCTTTCTTTCACTAAAACGTAAATGCATACGAATAGTTAATCAATTTCTTTGCTTCTCTCTCACACACAAGCACCCTTTCTCTCTCGAAGGAATTATAATCAACGAGATTCGAGGTCCAAATTATTAAACTCAAAAATGAAAAATGCTTTTAGAAATTACACACATACACACACACAGTGAGTTGGCAACTAAATAATTGCAGATTTTAAATAAGAATCTATCGACAAAATCCGCAATCACTTAGTTGCTAACCCAATATATCTATATTTAGAAATATATTGTTTTAATAAATCGTTATTATATGAATAATATCACGTGTATCAATGTTTAATAATAAAATTATGTTACACATATGGTATACATAAATATACATACTTACACATATGTAGCAACATATACATATATGTGACATGATTGAATATATGTGGCATATGACGCATATGACACATCTATTGATAATATATATACACACATATATATATATGACACATACGATTAACCTGGGAATGCGTGGGATAGTATAAAAGGCCTCGGAAATATGCAAACTACGATCGATGGGTATCGATATCCTTTCTCCATTTGTAGTCATCGACTAATGTGGAATATGCGTCAGTTAAATGCATTAAACGTTAACAAGGTATATATTGAAATTGCATTGGAAGCAAGGTCCAAAAGAGAAAGAAGAAAAAAAGAAAACAAGATTGAAAAAAAAAAGAAAAAAAATTCTCTATTTGTCGATACCTTGGGTCGATGATCATCACTCCCCGGTCGTAGTGGTCGATTATCATCGTCGTCATCTTCGCGTCGCATCTTGTATATTCTCTCGAACCCCCCCACTCACCCCACCTCACTCACTCTATCTCTCTCTCTCTCTCTCTCTCTCTCTCTCTCTCTCTCTCCCTCTCCCTCTATGAAGTTGGCTGGTGGGTACATAACCTCTACTCGAGCGAGCAAACGGCCGATGCCGAAGAAGCCGAGCTTCACCGTTCGAGGAAAGGAATGCGACCGTCTTGCTTCATGGTGGAAGCGTGCAGAGCCGCTAGCCAGCGCACTTGGAATGGGAGAGGGAGGAGAAGGTAGGGGAGGGCAAAGGAACGAAGGAACGAACGAAGAAACGAACGAACGAGCGTCGTGGAAAGAGAAAAGGAACGACGTCGAGGACCGAGGGAGCCAGCCAGCCAGTGATGGCTTCGAACCTGAATTCGATTTACTACATCTTCATTATATGTATATATATATATATACATACACACACCAATTTTACAAGAAGAAAATTATAATATATTATATAGAATATAAAGATAATATCGAGATTATCTTATCTTTTTATTAACTAAGAAACAATGCATGTAATTTTATATATGTATTGTACGTATGTATGTATCTTCCCGACTAATCCATTATTTTTTCAATGTAAACAAGCTGAAGTAAGAAGTGCGATTGATGATCGCTGACGGATGAGGACACGCATCGGAATAAATACCATTCATATTTGTCTACTTTGTTATTTAAAAAGACACGATACAACTCTATATAATTTTATTATCATAATCATCATCATCATCATCATCAACACTATTATTATTATGATTATTATCGGTCAATGTGTCAAGAGCAGGATTGAGGTCAAAGTTTACTCGGATGATTTTTTTTAAGTCAATTGAAATCTTTCTACTTAAAAAAAAATAATTAATAAACAAATAAAAAACAAGCCAAGAAAGAAGATTAATAGATTGTTATAAATCTCCCAGGAACTTTCTTCGGTCGCGTCCAGACTTTGTCCTAAGAAATATTTGATATTGCATTCTCAAAAGAAAAAAATCATTAACACTATACAATAAGTTAAATAGAATCGATCGAATGAATACAAATGGATATTAGGAAGGACACGTATTGTTTTCTTTTTTTTTTGTTATTTTCTCTCCTCATTTTCCCCACTTTTACTGTTTATCAAAAATCTTTGTCGAAAGGGGACGCCGTTGGCGTGCCGGTGTGTGTTGCGTGCTGATGCGTTGCCGGCCATTACCGATATTCGTGCCTAGAGATCGTTCGAATAAGATCGTTTAGGGTTAAAAGCAAACGATCTCTTCTTAGAGGCGTTCTTTTCGCCGAATGATTGACCCACTGGCAAAGGCAAACTACTGGACCCCCCCAACAAAAAGTGTGTTGTCCAAGTTTTCGCTAGACAGTGTCGAAAGGACGCCGCGCGCTTGACGACCGAGTCTATTCGCGCTACTAGGTCACCGAGAAAACTTGCCACGATGCGTTAGAAATAGACACCTTCCTTGGACGCGTTCGCGGCACGTTTCGAGCCATCGTATGTAGGTACACACATTACTACACACCACCACCACCACTACCACACAACCATCGCCACCACACACCACCGCCAACAGCATCACCACTACACAGCTACCACGCAAGATAATACGTATGTACTTGCTCGTGTACGTATGTCGGAGAGTACGATGCATCTCCGATGGGCGATCAGGAATAAGAGGGAAAGAAGAAAAAAAGATGAGGAGGATGAGGATGAGGATGGGGATGGGGATGAAGATGAGGATAAGGATGAGGATGAGGAGGATGAGGTGGATGAGGTTAGTACGTGTGCGTTCGTGTCCTTCCACATACTGATGTTGAGATGTTGAGCTTCTGCTGCTTCTGCCATACGCGTAAAAAAAAACCCTTACGGATTCCAGAGCTCATCTCTCAGTGATGCTCATTGGAATCATCGGACACACGAATATAACACATGATCTCTTTCGCAAATAATACTTTTCGTATCCAGCTATGTCGTTATTACGGTCGATCGTACCGGCCGATCGTTATTATTTAATTTTGCGTAGAGCGATATGTTTAAAGATACCTTATTTCTATGTTTTTGGAAATTTGAAGAGCGAACGATTGTATGTAGTTTTCAACGCAATTAATAATAACATAATACGCGGCTAGCATAAATTTTCTTCTTTTTCCTTTTCTTCTTTTTTGTAATTTTAATTTAATAATCACGCAAATTGCACACGAGGTGCATGTGAAAAAAGAAAAAAAAAAGACGGATATAATCGGTATTACCGATCAACAATATGTTTTAATATCGGTGAATTAAAAGTGAATTGAAAAAGAAGGCGAAAAAAAGAAACGAAAAAATTGGTAACACAGATATCTGATATTAATTATTTTTGTTGCGTTTTTCTTTTTTTTTTTAACAAGTAATTCATTCGAATCAATATCGTTACGCTTTTGAATTATTGTCGATTTTAATTGTGAAAAAATCAACGTCGATAAAAATAAATAAAACAAATAAAAAAATAATAAAATAAAAAAATAACAATAAAAAAGAAGAGAAAGTGAGAAAGAAAAAAAATTGGTAATACGGATAATTGATTTGTATAATCGATGCCTCTTCTTATGACTTATTTTTTTAAATTTCTTTTTAAAGAATACACACACATACACGCACACAATTGATATATATCCAATTAGTAGATACATACTTGTTACAAAGTATGTATATATATATGTACGTATGTAAGATAGTATTATAATACGTACTTGCTAATGCAAAGCACGTAAACTTCCAACATTTTTTTCTTTTCTCATAATTTGTCAAGTACCGTTAAGTTTAACGCCGAGTGAACATAGTTTGCTAAGAAGCTAAGTGTTATTCACGTTGGTTATATCTCGTGAATTTACGTTAAATAACCTTTCAACTTTCGAACGGTGAGAATAAAACTTTATACAAATCATTAATGAAATAAAAGAGAGAGAGAGAGAGAGAGAGAGAGAGAGAGAGAGAGAGAGAGAGAGAAAGGAAATTTTTCACAGGAATATTTCTGATGTTCGAACGGACGGATCAAAAGGCGAAAGAAATAGAAACACTCGATCAAAGGTGTTTCCGTGTAATGATTTAAGGAAAAACAAAAATTGAAAAGAAAAAAATATCAATTATTTTTTTCCGACACTTTTCAAGCTAATTTTTCTGTCCTCTTCTTTTTCCTCTTTTTCCTTAGTTTATAAAAAACCACGAACCTAATTAATCACAAGATGTAAAAAAATCACGGGGGAAAGAGCGATCGATTTTTAAAAATCATCTACTAACTTTCGAACTACCTAGACACTTTTCATCCTATTGTATTAGAAAGAAAATACATACATACACACACCAGTATCTTAACGAAGTGTAAAAAAAAGGATAGTAAATAGTAGTGCGATGATGTCAAATGACAATGGGGAAAGAAAATAAAATAAAATAAAATAAAATAAAATAAACTAAAATAAAAAATAAAAAAAATAATAAAATATGATAAAATAAAATCAAGTAAATGGCACTGTCGTATAGATAAAGTAAAAAAAAAGAGCATATAGAAGAAAAAGAATGTGTCCCTGTGTGTGTGCGCGCGCGCGCACACTTATTTGTGAAAAGAGAGAAAGGAAAAGGAGAGAGAGAGAAAGATTCTTTCGAAGAACTGTCAAGCTCAAAGCAGTTCGATATTTAACTTCTTCGATGTAACTTTTCTACCGCGGCGGGCACGAAGAATTATACTCGATTATGGTAGTCCCGGATAATCCGTAAAGGTAAAGTACACCATTTTGAAGCGAATGACATAATCGGCCGGCAAACGTAAACGTCCACGCGAGTATTTGCGCTCCTATTACGGTGAACTTCGAGTTGGTCTCTCTTTCTCTCTCTCTCTCTCTCTCTCTCTCTCTCTCTCTCTCTCTCTCTCTCACTCTCGACACAGATTCAAACGATAAGTCACGGAATCGATTACCCTCCACGAAATTCCGTGCAACAGGTGCGAAAACGTCGCGTTCTTCGGCTTGCCGGTGAGAACCTGTCGTTTAAAGAGACGTCTCTCTCTTTCTCTCTCTCTCTCTCTCTTTTTCTTTAAATAACAAAGAAAAAAATTTATATATATATATAGAAAAAAAATGAAGTGAAACGTAATATTTGGATACATAAACATTCTTATCGAAATTATCTGTTTGTTTTTATTTGTTCGTTCGTCTGTTCGTTACTCAATTAGGTTGCAAAGTATCTATTGTGAAAGTGGAGGATAGAAATTTTTTTTAATAATAAACTTTTTCGTCTCGATCGTTCGTTAGTCGGTTTTACGATAAGTAAGATACGATATAATGAGAGTTGTAATACGATGCAAACGTCCATTGACGTTTATGGAGACGTTCTTCTTATATATGGAACAGAAAGAGAGAGATTGATATATATATATATATATATATATATATATATATATATATATATATATATATATATATATATATAGAACTAATCTACAATGTGCCAACAACAAACACAATCCTATCGCAATGACCGTGTCAAATTACCGAATAGTAAACGTACGATCGTTAATAATTTTATATATCAGGATCCAAACATACATAGATTCACATATTTGCTATCCAACATTTTTCCTTTTCTATATATATATATATAAAATACACATACGTATAAATAAAAATTTTGAAGGTTAGCTTACTCGAATTTACAATCGATAAACGGAGGATTCAAAATTGTCCACGTGATTTCGCTTCAAGTTCGACGGCAAGAAAAGTTCAATGTATTCTCACGCACAATGCATTCGCGAACATATAATACATACATATGTACATATATATATATATATATATTGTACGTACACGTACGTACAATATGTAGTTACACACATGTGTATTTTTCTTTCTTGGAAGAAGTTTAATTTCAAGATTCTCGTCAGACTTTATTCCTCGAAATTACGTCAACTTCGTGATATCATTTGCGTGTGTAAGGACAGGCATTAGAAAGAGAGAAAACAAGAAAAGAGAGAGAGAGAGAGAGAGAGAGAATAAACCGCAACACACGCGGTATAAGAATAAAGTTAAAACGACGAAGTACTCTCTCTCTCTTTCTCTCTCTTTTCTTTAGTGACGCTACACGCTTATATAAATAATAATGTCACGCTCCTGCAACGAAAATTCATCGGTCACATGTAAATCTATTTATTTTCACGATAAAATACGAAAGAAAGATTTCTCTCGTCGTCCATATTTGAATTAATGAAAGAAAACAAAAAGAAAAAAATATGTATTACATGCGTGTGCACCTATATATATTTTTATATATATACGTATATAAATATATAAATATATATACACGTACAACGTGTTCTGTTTCCTATCTTTTCGTTTTACATAGAAGTTCGGCCGATAATGTACGCTACTTTCAATAATAGTTATTTTCCACTGTAAATGCGCTCTCTCTCTCCCTCTTTCTCTCTCTGTATCTCTATCTCTTACATCACGATCATGCGAAATTATAATATTCGTCAGACATCTCGACGACGAGAGGATGTTAATGAGGGATGATGGTTTCAAAAAGAGAACTTAATGAGATATATACCCACGTGGCGCGTATAAGCTTACAGAGTAAAACAAGAAACTAAGAAATAAGGAAAGCAAGAGAGAAAGAAAGAAAGAAAGGAGGAAGAAAAAAAAAGAAAAGAAAAAAAGTAAATCAAGAGAGAAGAGAAAGAACATAAATGAGAAGTTAAAACTCTGTTGGGACTGGGAGATATACGATAGATCATCTTCGATCGATTCCGGCTTTCTTCGTCGTGTGAGATCGGTAATAATCGGCAATAAAATGGATGATAATCGGACGGATCCGTACGCGATCGCGAGAATAAAATTAACATGGATGATATAAATGTAGATATAAATATAAAAATAAATATATAAATAAATAAATAAATAAATGAATGAATAAATTGATGATAGATACATAGAAAGAGAGACAGGTAGATAGATAAAAAGAGAAAGATATATACATATATATATAAATATATATATATATATATATATATATATATATATATATAAAATAATGTTTCTGTTTATATGACTTACCTTCGTCCAGGAGCCGTTCTACGTGTATGAAGACATTTGGGAAAGCAGCTAGCTGCTTTCTGTCCTTTAGTAACTGTGACAGGTAGTCCGCTATACTCTGCGTCGTCGTGTTAGTATTATCACACATCGCAGTTACTTGATTACTTCAATGGCGGGCGCACGAGAGACAGAAGAAGAAAACGATAGAGACCGACGGCGGAAGAGTGAACGAGCTAGCTGGCTCGAACTAGCTAGCGAGCGAGCGAGCGAGCGAGCGAACGAACGAACGAACGAACGAACGAGGCGTACGTACGTACGAACGAACGAACGAACGAACGAACGAACGAACGAACGAGCGAGCGAGTGAACGAGTACTGAGCGCGTGTGCGTGCGTATATGTTGTGTGTGTGTGTGTGTCTGGGCTTGCGAGAGAGTGAGAGGGAGAGAAAAAAGAGAGAGAGAGAAAGAGAATGAGTGTAGGAACGAAAGAGAGCGCGCGCGCGCGCGCGTACGTCGTAGGGAAACGCGCGCGATCGAGAAAAAGAGAGAGAGAGAGAGAGAGACGGAGAATGATGGCGAACGCGACTCGAAAAAAGAACGTTGGTCTCCTCCGCGAACTACTCTTTCGACTCCCTCTTCTTCCACTACTATACTGCTACTAGTACTTCTTCTTCTTTCCTTCTCCTTTGGCAACACCTTCTTCTTTTTCTTCTTCTTCTTCTTCTTCCTCTTCGTTCACCTTCTCCTACTACTTTCGTATTCCGCACGTTTCACGTCACTGTGGCCGTCGCGTCACCGTGCCCAAAGTTCTTC
This sequence comes from Dolichovespula media, assembly GCA_911387685.1. Taxonomy (NCBI): domain Eukaryota; kingdom Metazoa; phylum Arthropoda; class Insecta; order Hymenoptera; family Vespidae; genus Dolichovespula; species Dolichovespula media. The sequence goes on along the minus strand of OU426853.1, from coordinate 1,041,068 downwards.
CACTATATCTTTTATCTTTTATCCTTTTTCACCGATTTTTCTTTCCTCTCTTTCGGGGCGAGAATCCCGGAGTAAAGTTTCTCGTCGTTCGCTTCGTTGAATTCTCGGAGGCGACTCCTTCCTTTCTTTCCTTCCTTCCTTTTCTTCCTTCTCTCGTCGGCGACTTCTTATTACAACTTTTTTTTATTCCACGCTGGTCGCCACGACGGTGCGCCTGTTACGTTTTTAGAAACGGCGAGAGAACGACGAGAAGGAAGAGGAGGAGGAGGCAAAGGAGGAGAAGGAGGAGAAGGACGACGACGGTGACGACGGCGGTGACGACGACGACGGCGACGACGACGGCGACGACGACGACGATAACGGCGACGGCGACGACGACGACGACGACGACGACGACAACGACAGCGACGACGACAACGACGGCGACGAGGAAGGCGACAACAGGAGCAATGCGTACATCGTGCGCGTGCGGGTGGTAAACGAAGAGTGAAAGAGAGAGAGAGAGAGGGAGAAAGTGAGAAAGAGAACAGAGATAGATGGAGAAAAACGGCGAACGGGGGGAAAGGGGGGAAGGCGGGGGGAGGACGAGGCGGTCGGAGAAAGAGAAAGATTAGAGTAAAGGAGATGGAGTAAAGAAAAAAGAAAGAGGAAAGAGAGAGAGAGAGAGAGAGAGAGCGAGCGTGCGTATGCGTGGACGAGAGAATGAGAGAGGAAGCACCGTAGGAAGAAAGAGAGAGACAGAGACAGAGGGAAAAAGAAAGAGAGAGAAAGGGGGTGGTGGCGGGGGACGCGAGGGGTTGTTGTCCTACGGAATTTCAAAAAAAAAAAGAGAGAGAAAACTCGCGATGCTCTGATATCTTCTCTCTCTTGCTTCCTCGCTCTCGATATTACTAATCTTTATAAAATATATATATATATTTTTATATATATATATATATGTATAATAATAATATATATATATATATTTTTCGCGGATGTCGTCGCGTAATATCGTTGATGAATAAGTACACACGCTACGAGACGCTCGACTCTACTGCACCGTCCGTGCGTGCGTCGTTCTAACCGAGGTCCCTCTCTTTCTTCCCCCGCTACTCCCTCCACCGATAATCCCCTACCGGCGTCCATACGCCCCCACTATACTAGCAAACCATCCAAATTCTCCGTGGTTGTGCGCATGCGCGAGCATTCGTTCGCCGTTCGCCGCCCACTACCATATACGGCCTCTCCTCTCTCTGCGTGCGCGCGTGCCTCTTCCCTTCGACAGGGAGAGAGAGAGAGAGAGAGAGAGAGAGAGAGAGAGAGAGAGAGAGAGAGAGAGAGATGAACAGAGAGACAGAGAGATACGCATGGCGGTTGAATAACTCAGGAACGAAATAAGTATTCTTTGTCGCCCCGCGATTTATACTTCCACCGAATATTAATAATATTTATAATATTTCTATTGAATTAATTATCAATATCATATATTAATAATAATAATGATTACTACAATTATTATTATTATTATTTTAACTTAATATTATAATTAATAATTAACCTTGATAATTATGATAATAATTACTATAATTATTATTCTTATCATCCAATTTTTTCCTTGCTTTATTTTATCTTCGCCAAGTATCTTCCCCTCCTTCCTTCTTTTTTCCTTTGTCATTCGTTCGTTCATTCATTCATTCATTCGTCTCTTTTTTCTCCCTCCCTCCTCCACCCTCCTCTTCTACCGCGACCCGTTTTTCTTTTTCAATTCGAAATTCATCGCACGTTCTGTTATTCTTTTCCTTCTTTTCTATCTTTTCTTCCTTATTCGCGAAAATTTATAGATTCAACTTTACGTAGGAAATGGGAGAGAATTTTTAGATTTTAGTAATTGGTATTGGGTAGAACACGGTTTAAGGTGGCACTCGCGTCTCGATATAAACGTCGTTACGATCTTAAAGTGTTATGAACGAAATGATCGGTCATGTACGGTATTTCAGGGAGATGTCCGACGCCACCATGTTTTTATCGATTTAACGCGCGAGAATCAAATTCTGTCAGTGCGCTCGATCGATCAACGTTCTTCATTTATTTTTTCTTGTTTCGTTTGTCTTTTTCTTCTTTTTTTTGTTTCTTTCTTCGAAGTTATTAAACTATCGTTACTTTAAAAAGACAAACAAAAGATACGTGCTCGATCAGGAGACCACGATGATAATACGATTATTATTATTATATACTGCTTTGCGACGATATTTAGAGAAGTTCAATCGATTGGAATGGTTCATTTTGAAAAGAACTCTCGATTCTTAAACGAGCGTACAAAGAAAAACATTTGCGCGCGATAAACCGATGCGCATTCATTTTAATACCGATGCTTACGAATTGATGCATGCGAACGTTAAGTGTTCGGTGTAACACATATATATCCTTGACGCCTATGTTTTATGATCCATAACATATCGTTACACTTAACATAGCTAGGATAAGTGGGTCATGCTACTTCCTTTGAGAGAAAGAGAGAAAGAGAGAAAGAGAGAAAGAGAGAGAGAGAGGAGATATACAGACTGTAAATCTTAAGAACGAGCGTGGGAAATAATGTACTAGTATGTAACCGTCGAACATTTTGATAGTTTTCGGTATCTCGTCCATTAAAAATTTTATCTTCAAAATTGACGGACGGTTGAAAAAAAATAATAAAAAAAGAAAAAGAAAAAAAGTAAAGGAAAACGAAAGAGAGGAAAGAGATGGAGGAAATAATTTTTCGTCTAACAACTTTGCGGTGACTTGTATAGAAAACTCTCTACATAAAAATTACCATTGTAAATGGTAACGTTACGAAAGCGGTAGTTAGTGAGCAGTTAATGGTCCGATTCGTAGATCGATGTCGCACATCGATTCAAAATGAGATACGGATATTTACCGAGGTACTTTAAAAACATTCACGTAATTACCCTAAGTCTATCGTCTTCTTACGGCCAATAACCATTTGGTATGCAAAAAAAAATAAAAAGGTAAAACCCAATTAGGTGTTCTCGTAAATCGTACAAAAGAGTTTTTCCCGACCCTCCTCCCCCCCTGCCGCCAAGTAATTTCCATTACGATCTTTCTGTCAGTGTTATTGCAACGTCAGTTACGAATAATTATGACTTTAGAAAAAGAAAAGAAAAGAAAAAGAAAGGAATGACATTCTCGGATTAATTTACAACCAATTAGCTTGAGGGATCAATGATCTTTAAGTTCTTTGTATAAGAGAAAAGAAAAGAGAAAAAAAAGAACAACAACAACAACGACAAAAACGAATGAACAAAAGAAGGAAAGAAACAAAATTAGAAACGCGACGGAAAGGAAAAAAGAAATTGTAGGAAGACAGAGAGAGAGAGAGAGAGAGAGAGAGAGAGAGAGAGAGAGAGAGAGAGACAGAGACAGAGATGTTGAATATTTTCTCGTAGAACGTAACCGGCCCCTCCCTATCTCGAAACGATACATTGCATCAACGCATCGACGTCGTTACAATCTCAGAACAGTATATATATATATATATATATATATATATATATATATATATATATATATGATATTTATATATATATATCATATATATATATATACATACATACATACATACATACATACATACATACATACATACATACATACATACATACATACATACATACATACATACACATATATATATGTATATATACCTCGGAATGCATAATTAATAATTCTACCTACTTGCTTTCAATCTACCTTCATGTGTCGCATCTAAAGAAGATAATATTGAACCTCCGCATCTCTCGAGAGCAAACGGGGATAACAACAATATGATGAATATAGACTTCTTCTTTTCATTTCGTCACGTATATATGTATGTATTTATGTATGTATGTACATATATATGTATGTAAATATGTTATGTATGCTGTGTATATATATATATATATAGTTGTATGCTTGATACATACTTCGTATTACTCGTGTAATGAACAGTAATTAGTTATATTCATAGCTGTCAATAATCACGTAGAAGTAGCCTTATCAATATCAATCATTGTTTAAGTACGTGACATTTAATAAATTTTCATCGTCTAACGTTAATTATTCGTAATTAATGGATTTATGCTTTTTTTTTTACGATATGGGCTAAAAATTTGTACGAGCGATTTTAAATGTCGATTGCTCCTTTCTTTCTTTCTTTTGCGATTTTTTGAATCGATCGTTTTCTTTTTCCCCCCTTTCAGATTATAAATCTAGCTGGGTTGATTCAAAAAAAAAAAAAAAAAAGAAAAAGAAAACAATCAATCGCTCTTTTGACTCCAAATGTAAACTTACGAGCTTAGAAACTTCGATATATATATATTTTTTTAATCGATATCGTAAACGTTCTTAAAATTCTGAGAAATAACGTTGTATCGGTGTTCTTTATTTCTTTGTTTATATATATATATATACATTTTTTCTTCTTTTTTTTTTAAATAAAATTTATCAGAAGACGTCAAAAGTTTTCTTAACGCAATTCGATTGGCAAGGAGCGTTAAGAGAACGACAGGAAAAAGTATTCCATAATTGGAAAGTTTACTGTTAGATCGATTGACGCAGGGTACTTGGATTGTATCTTTAAAAGGAATGGAAATCCTACTGGATCGTCGTCGATCTTTGAAAGGTACGCGTGGGTGGTGCATTTCGGTGTCGGTCTTTGGCTCGATCTTAAAGAAAACAAAAAAAAAAAATTTATATATCCGTGTACAGGCAAACGTAGTGGTATTTATCGGGAAGGAATTTTACGAGGACACTTAAAACTTTCCTTGAGTGAAAACCATTCTCTCTCTCTCTCTCTCTCTCTCTCTCTTGCGTCGGAAGATACGTGTTTCGTATTCACTAGTAACATTACTAATCGTTCGATTCTTCTTCTTTTTTTCCTCCCCTCACCTGTCATCGATCATAATTATTAAAAATACATTCTTATTTCTTTTTTTTCTTTTTAAGAGTTAAAAAATTAAAAAACAAAAAAGGAAAATATCGAACGAATCGATCCAAATCGAACGAACGAGTTACCCCCTTTGTAAAGTTTTAATTCGTCGTTAATCTCTAAATAGAGCAAATCGAGTTGCCCGTTTTAAATTGCGACTCATCGTTAATCCAAATCGAGTAAATAAGTTAGTCGTTGTAAATCGTAATTCGTCGTTAACGTAATCTCGAGTTGAGTTGAGTTAATAGTCGTTAAGTATAAAAAGTAATGAACGTTACATCTGATAAGATATACAAATAAATAATTTCATGAATAAATCATGGGGGACACATCGTTTTATTATATCGATTTCTTAATATCGATTCATTATCTCATTCCTTCTTCTCCCTCCTCCTCCCACCCTCATTCTCTCTCTCCTTCCTTCTCTTGTATTCATAGCAATGCTCCCTCTTACCGATGTCATTCAAACCTTCCTCCCCTCCTAATTATTCTGTTTAGCCTTCCCTTTCCCCATCATTACTACACTCTCTCTTTCTCTCTCTCTCTCTCTTCCATCTCTCTACTCTACTTATTTCTAATCAAATCAATTATCACGAAAATGTTCTAAGTCAAAAGCACGAAGTAATTGAGCCGATCGTTTAACTTCTAATTATCTAATTATTCTCAATAAAGGATTACATACGAGTTCGGAAATAATCATTTGGTTTCATTTTATTTCTTCCTTTCTTTTTCTTTTTTTGAGTAACTTCCTTTTTACTTTTTCTTTTTTAATCCCTTTTTTAAGATCGACGAGAAGAATGATGCGATCGAAGAAGATCGAGGATCGATGCTGGATCGATTCCCGTCCGTTTAACTTCAAATCATATTTAATTATTTTCAATGGAGAATTACGTACGAGTTAGTTTGAGACGTGACACATTCGAAAATGATCATTAGCTTTTTTTTCTTCTTTTTGTTTTCAAAGATCGATTTGAAAAGATCGAGAATGGCCACGCTTGATCAATTCCATCGTTTAACGTCAAATCATTTAATTATTTTCAATGAAGAAATTATATACGATTTGGACGGCGATAATTCTAAATAATTTGTTGGCTTCTTTTTCGTTGGCTTATTTATTTATTTTGTTTTTTGTTTTAATTTATTTATTTTTTAAGATCTACGAAACGAATCTGATTTGAAATAAAAAAAAAGATCGAGAATCGATGCTGGACCGACCGATTCCGGAGGCTGCGCTTGTTGTCGCCTTACCATTTTCTCCCACGGGCGTTACCTTCTATGTATGCACGTGTATCCAGCGCCTACACAAGTATATTGGTTAATGTAAAGTAACGTTGACGTCACATATCCATACATGGCCCCATCGCGGGATCACGTGGGTGTCCAGCGTTATAAATTATTTCTCCTTCTGTTTTCTTTTTACTTTTTTTTCTTTTTTCCCTTTTCTTTTTTTTTTATTTTATTGTTTGCCTTCTTTCTTTTTCTCGAAGTCTCTTCATTCTCTCTCTCTCTCTGTCTCTATTTCTTTTCGAATCGAAAGGCAATATTCTATTTTATATAATAACTTCGAGGAATAGACGACGACACTCTTTCCAATTTTGCCTTCGTGGGTCGATCTCGTCCTCCATCGATCGACCCACGTAAATTTTACGTTCATTCGCAAAATCAAAGAAAAAGGAGGGGTGCTGGGGTGGGGGTAGGGGGGGGGGAGAAGAAGAAAAAAATAAAAGAAAAAAAGTCACTCCCCTAGTTTTATTCTTCGTCATCGATCGACGGATTTAATTTATACAATTAAAACCAATTAGAATGACGATTAGTGGTCCGATCGTGTTCGAGTAGTTACAGAAACACTTCGCAACCTTGACTTTTTAAATGAATTTATTTTACAAATTTCTTTTCGAGAATCTTTTTCTTTTTTTTATTTGAAAAAATTATTGCCCTTTTAATATGCATTTTCTTCTACGATGTTACGATATTGGAACTTTGCAATGCAATGGTGCATTTGCAAAGTCAAACAAAATAATTTAAATAAAGAAATAAATAAAAAAAAAAGAAAAACATACAGAAACCGCCCATCTACCATTTTTGTTGTTCGTTATTGATCGATGGGATTAATTTAATCAATTAAACTTAATTGGGATGACGCATTGATCGTTGAGAAGAGAAACGCTTCTTTGACCTTCGATTTAGAATGAATTATTTTGGAAAATTTTCCTCGCGAATGACCCATATCTTCTTTTTTATTCTTAAATTATTTCTTGTTTCTTTTTATTATTAAAAAAAAAATTGATTGCATTTCTAATATGTTTGATATTATTTATTTTTTTTCCTTTCAACATCGCCACAATAAAACTTCGCAATACGATAAGATAAAAAAGAAATGTTTTTTATTTTTTTCTTCTTTTTTTTACTTTCTCCAAGAGATAATATCTCGCTGTTCGACAAATTGGTGTTTCGACGCGAGAACAATCGAGAACGTTAAAAGGATCGATCCACACCGTTGTGCCTTTGCCAATAAATTAAAAAAAAAAATAAATTTGTCTCTCTTACCATTCGTTCTCCTCGATCCTGCGGCATAATGAACACTCCATTAGAGTATCCTTGATTCATCCTGCACGGTACACGAAGAGAACTACAACTACCATTTCCTTTTTAAAAGGTCAAAGAAAAAGGTTGACATTCGTGCTCGTCAATAACAGATCAGAGAACTAAATTCATTTTTACCGATTAAGGGCAAAGAAGAGTGCGATGTGTATTTTATTAAATTGATATTCGATTATTTTCAATATAACTTGTCGAAATATCGAACGATAATACTTGTAATTTATTTCGCACGTTCAACACGTAACATAGAGTAAACGTATATATACATATATTTTTTTTTACTTTTTTTTGTTTAAATTAAAAAATATTACGTATAGATTACAAACGTGATTTAAATAAACAAATTAATTGATCCTAATCTATCATATCGGTACCAAAGCAATACGAAAAATACGCGGCCTTTGTCCTTTCTCTTTAAGAGAATGTAATATAATTTATACATAAAAAAAAAAAAAAAAAAAAAAAAAAAAAAAAAAAGAAAGAAAGGAAAAAGCCGCGAATTTCTCGAATTGACCTCGTACAATGGATGTATAAACAGGAATAACCGACGGAAAGAGCTGACTCTGAAATTTGTGTTGGATGCTAAAAGAAAGAAAGAGGAAAAAAAATAGAAGCGAGTTTTACGAGAAAGAAAAGGATAAACTTCTTTTCGACGCTCGTTCGTGTTACCTTTTATAGAACGTCTGGTCTATGACACATACATATAAAAGACAAATCGGATATATTATGGTGTGCCTAACTAAGTGCCCGTACAATTTAGCTCTTCTAAAAGGGGAAATTTCATATGGTCGATTTAAGAGATAACAAAAAATAAAATAAAAATAAAAGAAATGACCGTCGAAGCAAAAAGTATAACATAAAAAGTTATCTGGTGAATTGTCGGTTGTCCTTCCCACGTTTACCCACCTGGCGGAAGGTCTTGGTACGTTGCAACTGTCGCGAGGCATTTGGATTGTTCATGTTCTTGAAGAAACCATAACCGCCCCCGCCTAGCCTTTTCCGTGGCCGGGAATCTTTGCTAGCTCCCACTTCTGTTAGAGAAGTTATTGAGTTAAGGAACAAGATTACGTATATGTGTGCGCGTGCGAGTCGCCGTTAAACTGCATCCAGCCAAAGTAAACTTTTAAACAGGTGGTTAAAGTTGTGTTTGAAGATTTGAGATTGGTAAACGTATAATACGTTTTAAGATCTCTCTCTTTCTCTCTCTTTTTTTTCTTTTTTCTTGAAAAACTACACATAACAAAAAGCTAAGAAACTATTGTCGATTCTTCACAGGAAATATGCAATAGTGGGTGCACTTACAAGGTAACCGTTTCGAGAAGCTTTTCGGCGTAAGTAGTTTGTCACAAAAAAAAAAAAGAAAAAAAATATTCAGAGATCTTAAAACTTGAATGCAACAACCCCTTGAATGGAACGAACATTGTATTGAATATTTTTTCTTTCATTCTTTTTCATGTTCGTTCTTTTATAGATATACTTTGTTATTTGTAAAAGGATACTCAGGTCTACTGCCGGTGGAACTACGAATCCAAAAGATTTGGCGACCCTCGCCAAATCCAATGTCTGTACGTCGAATATCTGTTTGAGATGATGCGAGTCATAAGCCCTGACGTATGCCTTGAATGCTTCCTTCGCCGATATGTTTAAGAAGTAATTCTTCGATATCAATTTTTCGAGCTGAAATAAGAAATTCGTCGACAAATCGTACGATTCAATTTAAACGATACGATAATAAATTAAGGAAGAGCTGGCGAGTTCGTACGAAAGGAGAACTTCATTGCTGGACGTTCAACAATTTGTGGACTTTTTTTTTTCTTGTTCCTCCTATTCTTCCTCTTATCTTCTCGAACGTTAACGACAGATACGTAATAATATCGATTATCCAATTCGTCGATTTATATTAATCAATCTATCCGTTACAAAACGATACAGTAAACCGAGAAAAGATACTCGGAATAAAGTTTGATGTATCGTATTGTGTCGTACAGAAAATTCGTGCCGATAATATTTTAATAATAATAATAATAATAATAATAATAATAATAATAATAATAATAATAATAATAATAATAATAATTTAATAAACGTATACCAAAATTTAAATCTTAAGCGTTTAAAAATCGGCACGAACTTTCCGAACAGACCCGATATATATATATATCGTTTTCCGTAGTGTCGTAAAACATTATTCGAGTAGATTTTACTTTACGTTTCTCTTTATCAGAGAGAGATTCTTACGTAGAGTTAGATAATAATAATAATAATAATAATAATAATAATAATAATAATAATAATAATAATAATAATAATAATAAAAGAAAAAATGAACATATATTTGACTTGAGGGAAGGAGGGAAAAAAAAGAAAAGAAAAGACAAAGAAAAAAGAGACGTCGTGTCTGAAAGCGAAAGATATCGACGACACTTAGAAGTTTCTCGTGAGACAATTCTCGCGAAATTGTATATTTCGGCGTTAATTTCCAAGTGCGAACGAGGCGTCGCGGTGGGGTTCCTGAATCGTTTTCGATCGGATGGATGGAAGAGCGGGATGGGTGGGGGGGGGGAGAAGAGAAGAAAAAGGGAGTGGTGCGTGAATCACGCGTGTGGGCGCCATTTCGCACGTTTCCACTACCACAGAAGAAGTCCTTCCTCCCTACTCCGTTGAAACTTCTCTTTCCTCTCTTTGAGCCATTCTTCTCCCTCCCCACCCTATCTCTCACGCTCTCTCTCTCTCTCTCTGTCTCCACCCCCACTTGTCGTTCCTCTATGAATAAGTTATATGCAATCACGTGTGAGTGCAAGAAAGATGAAAAATAAGGCGGAGGTCGTGTTCCACACAACTTGGAAAAATTGTCAGAGAGAGAGGGGGAGGTGGGGAGAGAGAGAGAGGGGGAGGTGGGGAGAGAGAGAGAGGAAGGAAAGAGAACGAGAGAGAGAGAGAGAGAGATAGATGTAATGGAATGAAACGAGATGGGATATGAGACAAGAAATAACATTATTGCGACTTGTATACTACTTGTAAACAACACGAACGATTCGACGACGCACTTCCGCGTACCTCGTCTTTAGCACTTTCACGCCCCACTGAAGTATACATGGCTCGTCTACGATCATATTAATTGCGTCTCCTGCGATATATATATATATATATATATATATATATACGTGAGCTTTTGAATAAAAAAAAAAATAATTCCGACGATCTATGCTCGGACGATAAATAATATATCGCGCGATTTAATCGAACGTTTGGAATGTTTGAGAGAGACGAAAAGAAAAAAGGATGGAGGATTAAATTTTGTAAAGAATTTTTTTGGTAATAAATAAATAAACGAACGAACGAACGAACGAATGAATACCTGCAATTGTATGTCGGCTATTTTGTTCCAGGAAAAGTCAAACTCGTTGACCGGGACTTTGGCTTGTTTGAGATAACGAAGGAATCCCAATTCTTCTGGTCGTAAAATCAATAAAGCGTGACCGCTACTACCTTCCCCGCGTGCCGTTCTTCCAACTCGATGAATATATTCCTAAGTGGAAATTAAGATTTGTAGGTCTATATCTCTACGTTCGAAAGTATGTTACTATATTAAAAGATGTAACGCTTCATGGGATACCTTAGGATCGTCCGGTGGATCGTATTGTACGATCCAATCGACGTCGGGTATGTCGAGACCTCTAGCAGCTACGTCTGTACATAAAAGTATACCGGAAGATGCATTGCAAAATTGGAAAAATGTTGTAGTCCGTTTGGTTTGTTTTTGTTTGCCCTGCGTTGAAAAATCAATTGATTATTCATTACACCGTAATTTTAGATCGATCAATTTAACGCAATATAATTGTAAATATATATATATATATATATATCGTGTACTCACGTGTATACTTAATACGGGTAGATCTATATAATTCAATAGTTCGTGATGATACTTGACCGACATGCAGGAACTAAAGAATACCATAATCTTCCGTTTTTTATTTTTCTTCAGGAACGTGAATAACAGTAGAAAACGTTTTTCACTAGGACAAACTACGTAGCCTTGTTCCAAACCCTCCACAGTCGCCTTCTCTTTTTCGTCATCGACGCCGACATATACAGGTTCTTTTTTTAATGCCAAACTCGTCAATGCTTCCACCTTCTTAGTTTGAGTCGCGCTGAACAACATCGTTTGTCTTCTTTCTGTAATAACATTTTATTTTTAGTGAATAACGTATTAACCTTTATCTCCTTTAATTCTCTAAGAAAATTAATAAGAGAATCCTTTTTCGTTACGATCAATACCAACTTGGCAATATATTAATGATCTGTTTTAATTCCTCTTCGAAACCAATGTCTAAGATACGATCAGCTTCGTCTATAATAAGACATTGCAGATTTTTGTACAAAAAGTCAGGGGTATTTTGAAGATGATCTAATAATCTCCCTGGCGTAGCTACGATAATATTTATTCCTTTCGCGAGTTTTTGTGCTTCTGTTTGTCTGCTAGCACCACCCATTAATAGACCGTACGTATGGTAATGATATTTCATTAATTCCTTCAAAACGCCGAACGTTTGCATTGATAATTCTCTTGTGGGAGATATGATAATACATCCAGTACCTGGAATTATATATATATTATATATATATGTATGTATATATGTATGTACACCACAAGAGTTGATAAATCTATTACACAGTTTTATATACATATATATAGGACGTACCATTACGCGGCATAAATTTTAATTTATATATTAATTCTACAGCAGGTATTAAAAAGGCCAATGTCTTTCCTGATCCCGTTTTGGCTGCACCTATTAAATCTCTGCCTTCCAATAATGGTGGAATGGATCTGGCTTGTATCTCGGTCATATGCGTAAAACCCATATCCTTTATTCCTTTAAGAGTATTTTCACATACTCGTTCATTCAACGTCTCGAAATTATTATCCTTTGTTATTTCTAATCCTATGGACGACCCAGGTACTGTATACAACAAAAAATAATTTAGTATTAACTTCTCAAACGATAATACAGTCATTAACGAAGCTTTTATCGAACTTACAGCTTTCCTCGACAACATCTGCACTATTCTTCGATCGTTCATTTTCATCTATGGTATCCGTTTCATCACAATTAGTGGACTTGTCATCGGACTCCTGGTTTGTATCTTGTTCATTCTCAATTTTAGATGTTTCTAACTCCTTTTTCTTTTCTAATAATTAAATGTATTACTATTATAGATTCGTAGATCTTACATAGACAACGATATATAACTTACTTTTAACAGGACCATCTTGCGTTGCCAAACGCTTCTTTCCAACTTTTTGCTCTACATCGTCTTGATCAATGTTCTCCTCGAGATCATTATTTTTAATGTCACCTTTAAATAACAATACTATAGAGAACAAAATGAACATCTTTCGCTATAATCGAATTCGTATTTTTCAATTATTAATATATATTAAATATTATATCGTAGAACAAAAAACACTGTTATGAATACATAACCTATACAAATTTCATTTACCGTTTTGTTTGTCAGATCTTTCCTTTAATACTTTTAATTTATTCTTTTCTCTTTTCCTAATCTTTCTCATTAAAACTTTGTCGGGAATAGACATTTTTCTTTAAGGAATGTCACAAAGAAATCAATTTTTATTTACACAAATCTAAAGGCACCTTACTTTTGAAAATGCCCACGTGCTACACGTGTAAAACTATGAAGACTGTTCGCCACGTTTCGTTCAAAGCGTGTGATTTCAGCGATCTATGTGGATAAAATATGAACTACAAATATATACCTATTGTATCGATATAACAGTAACGCTTTGACAGAGTATGAAAGAAAACTAACTTTAGTTCATTATTTATCCGCACGCGTCACTGAAATCGCACATTTCTCATTGGTGCCAATATTTAAAAGTACCGCTGTTACTTTGCTTTCGCGAACTATTTGAAAAAATTATTTTATAATCTTCGATAAAAGAAAATTCCAATATCCGTTAGAGACTTGTAATACCGACGGAAAAGTTCAATAATTTTCTTCCATGGATATTAATTTAATATATATATATTTTTTTTAAACCAAAATCATTTTCATTGCAACTACACGTATCAATTATACTTTATATATTTTCATGCGTTCGTTTTTTTTATAAATAGGGAAAGATTTCTGTGCTGGTAACACTGCACATTGTTTCATGTGTTCCTATATAATATGTAGGCATGTATATGGGTATGTTGCGCGTTGTATGTAACGAAGTGTGACAATTTGTGCTGCCGGAATTCATCTACAAAAGCATATAATTTATATATGAATCGTATTAAAGGGAATTCTATCGTATAATATTAATTATCCTATGCGTTAACCGATTTGTTATTTGCCTCATTAGACATGATGGAACAGGAATTAAAGCAAAAAGACACATTTATTAGATTATCCGATAGAAGTGCAATCGATCAGGAATGTAAAGTACGTTTATTTTTAATCTTTTGAATATGTGTTAAATCTAATGAAATATTGAACTAATATATTCACTAATATCATATCGTATATTATTGTAGGAAACATTGATAAAAAAATTGCAAGCCAAGTCGCAGGCTCTTTCTCTTTTAAATCAAGAACTCGATCAATGTAGATTACAAAGGGATCAATTTAAGTTAATGGCCGAACAGATACAAGAACGATTTATACATTTAAAGAAACAGATGAACGATGCGAAAGAATTAAATGAGTAATTTACTTATATTATTATTGGTCTTAAATCGAATCAATGTCCAGATTATAAAATATTTATTTTCTAGTTATAATGTAGATAGCGACTTTAGGACATTAGATCTTCTCGCCGAATCAAGAGAACAAAATAAATGTCTTCGATTACAAGTTGAAATGTTGAGACAGAAGTTGGGCGATGTTCAAGGCGATATTAAAATTTTGCGTACAAATAATAATCGCAGTAATAAAGAACAACAGGAAACGCAATATACATCTGCGATACATCAAAAGGAAGAAATGATCGAACAATTAGAAAAATTGAATATAAAGGTTATTACATAATTTAACTCGGTGTTATTGTCTGTGAATTTATTAATCAAGAAAATAATATTGCTGTCCTTAACTTGCTCTAGTGTTCACAATTACAAATAGATCTACAAACTGTTCTCGATGAGAAGCACGAGTTAGAGATAGAAAGGGATGCATTCAAATGTAAAGCGCATAGATTGAATCATGAACTTTCCAAAGCATTAAATGCATCTAAACCAATGGACGTAGATGCTCTTATTAACGAAAACAGGTAAACACTGAATTACCGTTCTGTAATAGCAATTAATAGTAATTAGCTATTATTTAATTACTTAGATATCTGCAAGAAAGATTGCAACAATTGATTGAAGAAAAGGAACTGGCAAGACAGTCTCTCTCAAAATATAAAGTAAGAATAATTCTTTTTCTTTTGATTGAATATTTTTATTTATTTGCATTAATTTGCTCTCATTATTAGAGTATGCTGGATAGTAAAAGAGCAAAAGGGACCATTAAATTGGGTGTTAATCCTGCAGCAGGAATGGTGATGAAACACAAGCAAGGTTTATTGTTTCATTTCAAAGTATTGGTACACCTTATTTTAGAAGTAAAATCCGTCAATCATATAAAAATTTGAATATTATAATTTTATTTATAATATATATCATGATTTTAGTTGAAGAGCTCTTGCAGCAAACACGTATACCGATTCAAAAATCTACCGTTGCGATAGAAGAATTACATTGTTTGTGCACTGCTCTGATGGAAGCCTTGAACGATAAAACTTTAGCTTTGGCGCATCAAAAAAAAGCTAATAAGTAAGCTCGATGTAAATTATTTTAAATATGTGAAAGTAAATATTTTACGCAAATAACTTATTCGTGTAATGTGCGTACAGAATTTTGGCTTCAAGAATTTGTGAGTTGGACAGTATGATAGAATCACCAACGACAACGCTATTGGAAGGCTACACAAGTGCTGATGTCGACCAGAAATGTAAGTATTTTGTATAAATATTCTAATTAAAAATCATTATAAATTATTACGAATGTTACTTCTCAGGTAGTAGTCTTCGTAATGATCTAGACCACATAACAGAATGCACTGCGGAAAAAATCAATGAAAACGTGACTGATACAAAAGAAACAATCTTAAATAACTCTTCGTCTTCGGAAATACAATCACTAAATACTACACAAATGAATCTTCCTAAAAATTTAGAAACTTTAGTTCAAAAAGCTTTGAATAATTTAAAAGATGCCGATAAACATGATAAATAAAAGTTTTATATATATCGTGCGAAAGGATGACAAAAGAGTATCTGAAAATACGAAGATGAAGCAATAGACGGTATTATTTATTTGAATTTGATAATTGATAAATCGATCAAATAATATTTAAAATATTTAAAAAAGAAATATATACGAAGTAACCAAAGAATATTTTCATTATCAATTATTTAATCATAATGCATTTTATAATATTATGTAATAACACATCTATAACTTCATTATTTTAATTTATTAGTTTATTATCTGTCATTGATACTTAGAAAAATAATTATTATTTAGTAAATGTATCATACGTATATATTATGTACATAATATAAGAAAAAAAAAAAGAAATTTTATTAATAAATAGTGAAGTGTGTGTTTATGTATATATATACACACACACACATACGTATACGTTATATAAAAATGTATGATCGTATATATAATTATGAATAATTAGCATATGCGATATCAGCTGCATTACCATAATAAGCTGGTTGACAGTAAAAAGAACGTACGAGATAACGCCTTTCGCGTAAATATTTTTCGTGTAAAACCCAATCTAATTGATTCAGCCAGGAATTAAATTTTGTATCTATTCCATGCAAAAAATTCGTATGTCCCAATTGTTGTTGTAGTTGTTGATGTTGTTGTTGTTGTTGTTGTTGTTGTTGTTGTTGCTGCTGTTGTTGTTGTTGTTGTTGTTGTTGTTGTTGCTGCTGCTGTTGTTGTTGCAGTTGGTAATAATAATTAGCATATCGTCGATTTCTATATTATGAAAATATTTTATATATTCAAAAATGAAAGTATCCATTGAGAGTAAATGAAAATAATCGTATCAATATCTTACATCATCTTTTGCTCTTTCAGTTTGATATCTTTTCGTCTTTTCCATTCTTTAAAAACCTTATCATTTATAATACGTTTCATTTCCATTTCCTTTTGATACGATTTAAGATTGGTTTTTTCTATAATTTGCAATTCCTTAGATAATTTTCGTCTCTCCTGCATTTTCTGTTGTTTCTTCATACGAACGTACGCCTGTGTCCGCGATTATTTTTACAAATGCAATATGAAAATGGACGGTCCAAATAAGTAGCAATATTTTATATATATGGAATGAAAGAAAAAAAAAAAGAAAAAAAACATTTCAAACCTGAGCAAGCTTTTTTGATTCCATCTCAGCTAGTTTAGCTTGCAATTGTTGCTGTTTCTCCTTTTGTTCTTGCTTGATCATCTGTTTGTATTTAATATTTTTTTGCTTTTTCCAATTCTCGAATGCTAAGCAATTTTTATTCTCATGTTTCCTGTTAAAAGACGAAGGAAAATATAAATTTCTCTTAATTCTTCTATAATAGCTGATATTTAATTATAAATAAATTTTCTTTTTTTAATTAATTAATCGAACATTTTTTTATCTTGCGTTTTATCATTGGCTTGAATTAGATCGCATTTTGTGTTCTTGTTCGAATTCGTTTTTTTCGAATTAACTTTTGTGTCGTTAGATGGAACAATATTTTGATGTTCGGTGACATGATTTTCTTGTTTTATCTAGAGATATTTGTGATCGACATTAAAAATTAGACTTAGAATACATTTACATTTTCATTTGACGAGCTTACTTCGATAATTGGAATTCGAGAATTGAATTTTTTATTAAATCCAATAATATTACTAGAAGTTAACGAACGAATTTCTGCGCGAGTTTTTAAATTAGTATTTTTATTCTTTGCGATATTATTTAGCATAGAATCGCTTTTCGATTTATCCTTGAAGCATCCCCTTACATTGCGTTCTCCGCTCGATTTGTTTTTCAATTTTTCATTTTTTTTCATATAATTATCAATTGCAATTTTGGATGATGGCAAATTGAGCGCGTGTTTTGAAGTCGATTCGTTGGTTAGTATAACCGATGAAGGTGTATTCTACAAATATTATAATTTCAATGTTATTGATGTGTTTTAGAAAGATCTATCGTAATCGTAGGGTAAACCTTATTAGTATCTTCAATCGGTGTCTCTGATGTTTTTCTTGATTGTGAATTTTTTAATTCAGCCATTTTTTTGAAGTACCATTCCTCATAAACAACCTGATGTAACTTGGCAATTTGTGCTAATGTTTAAATTTTAACTAATATTAAATATCGGGAAATATATATATATTAATATTATCGTACACGTACAATAATACTAACCAGTATTTTCAAGTGCTCCATTGATCATTTGCTTCACGATATTTCCTAAATCTTCGACTGAAACGCTTTTAGTTTTGATTCCGTTTGACATGATTAAAATTTGATTTTTAATTGTAAAATTTAAATGATTTTTATATAAAATTATTCAATTTTATACATGATGATAAGAGTATATAAAGCGAAAAGAATTCAACATACTCGCATCATAAGGTTTTACTCTTTTTAAAAAATTATTTATTTTTTTTTATTCAATCATTTCACAAAAGAAAAATATATTTTATAAAACTTACAAATTTTGTTATAAACGACCATAAATTAGTAACGCTAGACAGATGACAGGATGGTCTGGATCTGAAGATGGCGATAGTAATGCATATACATTGTGACTTAAAAATATTACTAAAAAAAGAAGACATGGGTTTCATCAAAAAAAAAAAGGAGAAACAATAACAAGACAATATACATATTTATATATATGATAACAATAAATTACAATATATTCAATGAATATACACTTGTTCACATTATTGTGTATTCACAATAATATGAATAATAAATCAAATTGACAGTGTACTGTACATGTTAGAAACTGTACAAAAAAAAAAAAAGAAAAAAAAAACAATTTGCCATTTATTATCCCTTGGCACTTGTCAAACATATGCATATAATGAATTTATTTTAAATTTCCCCTTATCCAATCGAGATATTGCGTGACGCGCGTATAAACACCGGGATAACCAGGTTCGCCGCATTTGTTACCAAAAGATACGATCCCAATCTGCATCCAACGGCCTTCGGCTCTTAACATTAACGGGCCACCCGAATCACCTTGGCAGGCGTCCTTGCCACCTTGACTGTAACCAGCGCATAAGAAATTACTCGTAATTGGTTGAAAGTAAGCCGCATTACAGTCCTCATTTCTCCATACGGGCAATACCGCTTGCCGTTGAACTGTACTTTCCTTTCCACCTGTTACACGTTTTCATACATTTTTCTTTTCACGCCCAACAAAATAATGTAACGTTCATATATTTTAGGATGATCTCAAATAAGAAATTACCATAATAGGTCGTTCCCCATCCGACCACGGTTGGTCTAGCGCCAGCAAACGCTTCGCCACGAAAGCGTCCCTGAGGTAGACATATTGGTATCACATAGGGTGACTTCTTCACGGGTCTGTTTAATTCGAGAACAGCGATGTCGTTGTAAAAACCAACCCGGGAAAATTTTGGATGGGCGTAAATCGCTCTGACAGCGTAGGTTTCTGGCGAGGACGGCTCGTCGTCCCTTTCCAGATCTATGTCACCAAGACGTACCGTAAATTGCCTCGTCGCGAATCTGTCATTTAAATAGGAGAAACGTTAGATTCATTTTGCAACTCCTAATTTTCCAATCGTAAGGATAAGATATGTATATATATATATATATATATATATAATTGTTTTCGTCACTAACGGTCGTTGCCGTTGATCTCTCGTACAATGCGCAGCAGTTAGGATATGCCGTGGTCCAATTAAGGAGCCTCCACACCAAAATTCTGTACGCTTAGAACCGTGAAGAAAAATAGCCGCCATCCATGGCCAACGTCCTGGCAATGCTTCCTCACCTCCAACAACTCTATACTTCCCAGAATTTCTCACTCCACATTCTAACATATAGGAAAACATTTGATTCACTTTCTCGCTTTATAACAAAATGATCGTAGTACGAAATTTATTGTCAAATACCTTCGTCGTCTTGTATGTAATTATTGTCGACAGTGCCTACCGTCTCGACATTGTTCGAATTGTTAACTGACAGGTCTGGCATTAGGATTGTTCCGGTCGGTGATTCTAAAGTAGATGAATCAACTGGATACAATGGTATAGGTCGTGGTGTAGGTGGTTTTATAGGACGATATGGTGGTCGAGTAGGTCGAATAGTGGTCTGGATTAATGGAGGAGAAACGGTACCAGTGATTATTCTGAAAGATTAACGGCACAAATCAGATATTAATCGATGGCTCTTCAAACTTTGTTTTTCTTTTTTTAATTTTGTTTAGCTTACCCATCGTCCGATAAATCGTCTGATTTTTTCATTGGACAACAAACACCAGGTACGAATATACTTTTAAAGCATAGAGATTGTCTTAGTTTTTTTAAATCCAGCAACAATTGTGGACAATTGCTGAGATCTTGACATTTCCCCGACGAACCTTCCGCCGTGATGCACGTTGGTAATAAAGAATCTCTGTCCCTGTTAGCTAATTCCACTGATTGTTGAGGAAGTGCTTGAGAAATGGGTTGATAAATGCTTGATAAATTTGTTGATGTCGTCGCTACGACTGTAGGTTCTAACGCTGTCGTCGTTGTCGTCCTCGTCGTCGTCGTCGTCGTCGTCGTCGTTGCAGTTGCCATTGCCGTTGCTGCTGCTGTTGTTTGTATCTTAATTGACGGTTTGGATGTTAAACCAACACCTCTTCTTACCAATGGTGCTATACTGTCTGTTACATTGAGTCCTGTAATATTTAAAAAAATACACATTTATAAATGATCATGCGAATGATCTTTTTTTTTCAAACAAATCAATAAAACTAACTCACCTAATATATTTTTCGAAATGGTGTACAATGCGGATGGAAGCTCTTTTGGCGGGCTATTGGAATTCTCCATTCCTCTCGTCACATTAACGATGTAACTTCCGACGGTGTTCAACGCACCTAATGTTTCGCTTAATGTCGCCAAAGGATCGGTCTGTTCTTCCTCGATCTTAACTAGGTGCACATGGGGCGGTCGAATTTGAACGTCCCTCCTGTACAATTGACCACCATCACCCGTTCTTCTTACCCCAGAATTCCATATTTCCGATGACCATCCACGCGTCGGTGGCCCATAAGACACCGGCAGTACTCTATATCCTAATGCTAAATATTACATCAATTACGATCCGCAACGCATTATATTTGAATAAATCATCATCTCTTATACTTACGTTGACCATGGTATCGTACAATTTCTTCGGTATACGAACGTGCACCGCCGAATATATTCCATATTAACAGATAATCTGTAATTAGAAAACAATTTTTAAAAGTCCTATCCATACTTGTAATCTCCAATTTCAAGGTTGAGAATAAGAATCGAAAAATTCTTTTTATACGGATTTGTGAAATTGAGAGAGAGAGAGAGAGAGAGAGAGAGAGAGAGAGAGAAAAGAAAAAACAAAAAAGGTGGGGAGGGGGCGGGAGGAAAAGGGAAAGAATAAAATTTCTGTTTTTGTTTTCGTTTTTTTTCTGTCATCACATAATCTCACGTTTCGTTGTGTAACGGTCTATTAATTTGTCTAGGAATTCTTCTATGGCAATCCCCACGTGTTATCTTTCTTTTTATGATTCGATGAGACATACTGGAAAAAACCCATTACTCTAACGTGTGTTCTGAATAAATGTGAGCGTTCCATCCATATGTATTATGCAATATACTTGCGAAAAGCATAAGTCGAAAGCAACTTTCGAATATTTTCGGGTGTTTCTATGAATCCATGATCGGGGATATGTGTGTTTTAGTTGGAAATTTTCTTTTTTTTTTTTTTATCAGAAAAAAAACGGAAGAAAAAGAAAAGTCAAGAAGGACGACCCAATTTTTATTTCGAGTAATTCCCTGATTGAACTAGAATTTACGAAAGATACATATCTTCTCTAAATCCTCTCTCCTCCTCTTACCGTTCTCCCCCCGATAGGATCCGGCTTCTAAATTCATTTCGAACATTTCGGCACAAAGAAATATGTTTGAATCGGGGAAGAACCGGTTTCGAAGTAACCCAAATTTTGAGGTGTATCATTATAAAATGAGATAGAAACAAAGGCAGAGAGAGAGAGAGAGAGAGAGAGACATGTTCTTCCTCATTTTTCATTTCTCCCTCTTTTGTCAACAACAAAACTCTTTGCCATTGTTATCGAGGCAATCTTTCTTTCTTTCTTTCTTTCTTTCTTTCTTCTTCCTTCTTGCCTTTCTTTCGTCCTTTTTTTTCTTTCTTTTCAAAGGAACAAGAACGAGAACGGGAACGGGAAGAAGTGTACGTAAAGAATTACGTACAGCTTAGAGATGTCTCTTTGTCCATCCCACGTTCGATTTATGCATATTCAATGAGACATGACCCATTATTGTATCGTTCAATCGGTTTAATTAAACATACGGACGAAGAATAATAATTCCCTTCCTTGAGGAATATTTAAAAATTGTTTTTCTTCTTCATTTTTATTTATTTCTTTTTTTTTTTGAAACATGGTTTTCATCCAACGAATAATGAAAACAATGAGAAAGATTTGTTTGAACGGCATCGATGGGAGGATACGCGTCGTTTCGTCACGTCGAATGAAAAATTGATGATCGAACATGAGCACATGCACATACAAAGAAAGAGGGGAGGAGGTGGGGCGAGGAGAGAAAGAAAGGGGTGTAAGGGGGAGTCTAATAACAAAATTACGTGTGTGGAAGAAAAAGGAGGACTTTTCGGAACAAGTTACTACATGGCGGACTTCATCGACGGTGAAAGTTGCTCGACGAGAAAGTGTGCCTGCCTGCCTTTCTTCCGTTCACTGACTCATACACAGTCAATACATTCTAAGTATTTACACATCGGGGAGATGATGATCATTTATCTCTCCCCGTTAGAGAATAAGAAGTTGGTAAGAGCGAAAACGTTAGTCATTGTTATACGACGACGTTCCTCTCGTTCTTATCTGGGAAAAAAATTTCAATCGTAAATCTACAAGTAAAGAAAGTTTCATGTTTCATTCGTACATAAAGGTGCACGTTTACGCGTTGACAATATTTAATGTACGTGTATATAAGTTGTACATAAATTTACTAATCCTGTTGGTATCTCTTTTTTTTCTTGTTTTTGTTTTCTCTTTCTTTTCCTTCTTTCAAATTCTTCAATTCCGAAAACACGAAATTTATGTTTTTTCGAAATTGCGTAATAACGTTACCTGGCTTTCCGTATAATCGTCGCCATAACGTAACGTCAATTGACATTGAGTTACATTTGATGCCGGACAGATGTCATAGGAGAAAAAAAATAAAGAAGAAGAAGAAGAAGAGAAAAAAACAACAATACCCGCATGATGGGGGTGCAGTGACATTCAAAATTGTTACTTGGTACGTTTTTCTGATAAGAGCGATAAAAACAAAGAAGAAAATAAAGGAACGATGACTATTTATGCAATAGCACGTTTAATTGCTCGATATATGTATAAATACTTTTTAATTGTATCCAGTAGAATATTCATAGTGGATAGAGACCTGATCCTAATCAAACCGTATTTGTTAAAAAAAAAAAAAAAGTAAAAGAAAAAAACAAATTGGATTAGATGTATGTTCTCATTGATCTATATATGATAATGATAGACAGATCTCAAGTAGATCATTAAATAGAAATTAGAAAAATCAGATTAGATTAATATGGAGATGAATCTTTTTTTTTGCAGTCAATCGAGAAATATAAATACTTATGTATGTATGTATGTATGTACATACAAAAAAGGAACTCTTATCGAAAGCGTTACGTTCTGACGCACGGTGAAAGTGTGCTGAATTTCAGCAAATTAAAAGGAAAAAAAAAAAGTAAGGAATAAAAAAAGAAAAAGATAAAATAGATTTCGTGTCAGATACTCGCGAAAAGAATGTTGTTTTTCTTTTTTTTTTCTTTGTTAATATTAGAAAAGTTGAGAGTTAATAATAATCAACACGTGATGAGAACATACACTTGCGCGTTCTTTACGCTTCGTGCTTTTTAATTATGACACATAATAGGATGACACGTGCTCTCGTAGCGAGTTACATACATGTTTAATTGTTTGTCTTGTTACGACAAATAATTTAATCACTTTCATTCAATATATTTCCATAATATAAATTTAAAGGTAATATCAAGTAATTTTATGTATATATACATATATATATATATTTATATTTTTTTTTAACAACCAAACGGATACAGAATATTTATGCACGTGTAAAGAAAAAGAAATAAATGTGTGAGTACTAAAAATGAAAGAAAAAATTCAAATTCACGAAGAAGAGACCTACTGACATTAGTTTGAAAGCGGCTCGTAGAAAGTCCATGTTTTCTACTATACACACGCCTCTATATTTTACTTTATTTTATTTTATTTCATTTTATTATTCAGTTTTTGTCCGCAGCAATATCTATCCTTTCTTTCGATTACACGTTGCGACAAATCCCATTTTAAAATGTCGTTCTTTCGTATTGAAAATATAAAAAGTAAAACAAAAAAAAAATGAAAAAAAATAACAGGAGTGAACGAACGCGCGCGATTGAAAATAAAAACTTCACTACCGTCTAATATCACGCTCTTTTATCAGGATCATCGTAGTAGTAGTAGTAGTAGCAGTAGTACTAGTAGTAGTAGTAGTAGTAGTAGTAGTAGTAGTAGTAGTAGTAGTCTAGTACTAGGGTCTCTCTTGTAAACAATACACTTACTAAGAAGGAATGGAGAGAACATCATCGTTAAAAAAATTTCCAGCAAGTTTTCACGTACATTCCAAAACACTTAAAATATGAACGACTACACGACCAACACTATTGGACTGTCACACACAACAGCACACCTGGATATCCAAACGCGTTGGGTTGGTTGTGTTCAGCAGACGACACGCAGAGCTGAACTATTAAAAGAGACTCCTCTCCATCGTGATGATCACCTGAGGTACCGGCAAATTATGCATGGTATCGAATTTGAAAAGAGAAAGAGAAAGAAATAAGACAGACAGAGAGAGAGAGAGAGAGAGAGAGAGAGATAAGCAGAAAAAAGAGAGAGGAGAGAAAGGAGATAGAATAAGAGAGAGGGGGAGAGAAAAGAAGAGAGTCGAAGAAAGAGAAAGATAGACGGTCGAATAGGACAGAGAAGAGAAAGGATAGATAGGAAAGAAAATGGAAGAAAGGAAGAGGAGTGAGTTAAGTGTAGCAGTAGTAGTAGTAGTAGTTAGGGAGGGAAAAAACAGGGGAAGAAGAAAAAAAAATTAAAATTGTTCAAAAGGCAAAAAGGAAATAACGATTTTTTTCCGTGTGTTTCTCGTGCGACTGTGATTAAACAGAGAACCCAGGAGGAGCCCAGGCTATAGCAACCGCCCGTGAAAAGACCTCGACACACTTTATTCCTTATGTGCTAGCTTGCTTGCTTGCTTGCTTATTCGCTCGCTCTCTCTTTATTTACTCTTCCTCCTTTTCTCTGCGGAAACGCGCCATCCATCCCCCTAACACGACTATCAAGGGAAAGTGTTCATTGCTGCGCTGCTATTGCTATTGCTCTCTTGCGTTCTTGATGTTGTTTCTACTACTACTACTACTACTAACTACTATTAGTACAACTCCATCGGCTTTCGATTATTCGTTACGGCTACACACTCCTTGGAATGCACTCTATCCTCTTGCTCTTGATTCTTTCATTTTATTTTCTTTTTGATTGTTCGCATGATCGACGGCGACGACGACGAAATTGCCTTAATCTATTATTTTTAATATAGGTGGATTGATGGTGGAAGATCATTGGTAGTCTTGTTTTCCTTTTTTTTGTTTTGTTTCTCATCAATTACTTTGTAAATTTATTGAAATTATATATATATATATATATATATATATATATATATATATATAAAATATTCATTCATTACACACGCATACTCTCTCTCTTTCTCTTTGCGACATTACCAACGTGGTTAATTGTGTCACAGATTCTCTAACGCATACAATATACACTTTATATGGAATTCATCAATGTACACAAACTGTTCATACTCGCAATAGTATGTGGGGTAGCCGAGGGGGTAGGGGAGACACCTTGTTTTTTTTCCTCTCTTTTCTTTTTCTTTATAAGTATTACATAACTCGCTGTCCATACTAGAAACAATGAGAATCGAGAATGAATGGCTTGTCTGTTCCGCGTTAGATGTTAAAAACAATGGAAAGTTTTCTTTTTGTATTACTCTCTCGTCTAACGGCCGTTAAGTTACTCTCCCATCTGATTCTCTTCAAAATATTATTTTAGATTAGCTTAAAATTATCTTACTAGTAACATAGCATATATATATATATATATAAACACGCTATGCAATATACGATGGTATTTTGTTGTTGTTGGTGGTTTTTATACCTATTCCTGATTTTGTCTCTTAATTGTTTGTTTATACTAAACACAGTTTTTGTTATTGTTCTTTTTTTCTGTTTCCCATCATATCGTGGTTTTATCCGTTTGTGTCATTAAAACTATATTATTGTTAAAATCGATGAACCGTTACGTTATTATTTATAAGTAAAAGTAAATCGAAATACACATTATTATATATATCTATTAACAAATGTACAAAAGTTCCTTGCACTTAGGAAATCTTTTTTTTAGTATATTGTGCTATCTCCGGTCTGTGTACGATAAAACTTTAATCGCTTAATTATGGTGAATGATCAAAAGATCACATTTCATTTGTTAAATACAGAGCGGTGTTTTTATCATGTATGTATGTATGTATATATATATATGTATGTATGTATGTATATATATATGTATGTATGTATGTATATATATATATGTATGTATGTATGTATGTATGATGTATGTATGTATTTATGTATCTACGTTAACGTTCCATCATTTTTTCCTGACAAATTTTCACACAAATATAATTAATGATTGATAATTAATAAATCAATAGAATTACTGCCTCTATATATTTTAATAATTTCTATGAAAAATGTGTAATTTCTCTTTTTCTTTCTCTTTCTCTCTTTGTTTCTCTCGATCATTATCCATATATGTGTTATACAACATCATGTAACAACGGAATCTAGATCAATAAACAAATTTACCAAATATGTCAATACAGGATGATGATCTAATATTGTTTTGGTCAATATATATTTAATATCAATGGAAAACGATGCGCTACTGCTCTGTTTAATTAATAACTCGCCAAACAATAATACCTTTTGTACATTGACATGAGATGTTTTCCGAGGCTACATTTTCTTTTTCTCCTTTCTTTTTGTTTGTAATTTTTTTGTCCTTTTTTTGGGTTTTTCTTTTTTTTTAAGTTTTCCATACAAAATTGGACTATTATGTAAAACAATATTTTTGTCAATGAAGTTTACACGAACAAAAAGAAAGTAATATATACCTACATACCTCAAGTTTACTAATACTCAAAATTTGCACGATTCATTTTTATAATCATTTTTTTCTTTTTATATATATATATATATATATATATATATATATATATATAAATAGCACACACACACGCACGCACGCACACACACGCGCATATATATATGTATATATATATTTATATTCAATCAATTCTATCAGTATTTTCTCATACTAGACATAGATGATTTATATGGATCAAATCGATCATACGAAGTAGCTGTTCCCGGTGCTGTTAATCCCATGGATTGTATGGGGCCACTTGGATAAGTTGGTGGTACAGGATGGCGTAGAGTGTTACCTATACTGCTCGAATTGCTCCATCTGTATGTGTGAGATCGATTATTTATTTATATTTAAAAATAAGAAAAAAAGAAAAAGATTTTTCACGCGCATAAATGTAAAGTAATTATTTCAATATACCTGTTGACACTGTCTGATGATCTAGAACTCCAACCGGATGGTTCATTACGTGGATCCCGTGCCCCGCTACTCGGAACAGAATTAAATGATTTTGTAGATTGTTGAACCGAGTGCCATCCACTTGGTGTCTTATTGCTTTCTATATAACGGCTATCACCTATAAAACAAAACAAAAAAAAGAAAATATATAAAATATAACATTGACCACCTCATACGTAAAAAACTATCACATAACACACCCTCGCGAAATATCTTTCCAATTGTTCTCTAACAAAATTTTAATCATCTCTTTCTTCCTTTTTCTTTTCTTTTCCTTTGTTTATGTACTATTATGCCAGAAAAATTGTCATAATGTATAAAGAATATTGAGAGTATGCTTTATAATAAAAAATTAATTTCGTTATTAAGATTGCTTGCATCATCATATGAGATTAAATTAATTTTGTTTTTTTTTCTAAATTTCTTCTTAGTTCAAAGTAGGTTCAACTAACTACAATAAAACCAAATGAGAAGTCGGAAATTATAATTTTTATTAATAAAGCATACATTTTTTGGACTATATATATATATATATATATATATATATATATATATATATATATATATGTATGTATATATATATATATATATATATATATATATATATATATATATATATATATATATATATATATATATATATATAGTGTATAGAAATACATAAATATGTCTTTTGCGTTTGTTATTCGATTTTCAATATCAAAAGAATCAACTGATTTATATATATATATATATATATAATATATATTCACGCTATATATGGTAAAGTAATACAAATAAACTAGAAATATAAAACACTCTTGTTAAAACGAAGACGACAGAGAAATAATTTCATAACTACATACAAGGACAAACATGGAGTTATTCGTTTGTTGTTCTTCTCTCTCTCTCTCTCTCTCTCTCTCTCTCTCTCTCTCTCTCTCTCTCTCTCTCTCTCTCTCTCTCTCTCTCTCTCTCTCTCTCTCTCTCTCTCTCTCTCAAGACAAGAGAACAAAGATAATATTATAAAGTAGACAAAAGTTATTATCTTGAATTAATAAATTAATTACACATAAAACAAAGCAGTGTACATAATTTTAATTAAATCTTATAACATGACTCTTCTTTTTTCATTCTCTACATGTCATTTCAAATTCATAATAATTGTTATGGTACACTACTTTATTCTCAATAACATTAGATCAGTCTAATAATTATAATTGTTAATGTCGATTATCGATATAGATCTTAATAACACAACGTTCCTTTTAATCAGTAAACAGACGTAGAGTTTATTACTTTGGAATTTGTTAAAAATTAGGCACTGAAAAATAATCCTACTTGTTCGTTCTATTATGAATATATACATATATATAAATAATCTGGACTATATATAAAATATAATTGTATCTAATAAGAATATCGAATAATAAAGTTCAATGGTAAAAAGATAACAAAAAGATAACATATCTTTCTAGAGAGGAAAAAAAAGGAAGAAGAAAAGGAAAAAAAAAATAATAATAAAAGATTAAAAAAGAAAACCAGTCTTATTCTATTGAATATTGCATTTTCCAAATATGATTGATATAGTGTCTCCAAAGTTATTGAATAATCATAATAGTAATAATAGTAATAATAATAATAATGATGATGATAATAATAATAATAATAATAATAATAATAATAATGTATTTTCAATATACGATTTTAAATTGTTTTTATGCGAATGTATATAAATCACAAAAGTGTCTAAATATTATAATATTTGTCGAAATAATCCACATGCACACAAACGCACATATATATATATATATATATATATATATATATATATATATATATATATATATATCAAAATCATGTGATCATTATTCGAAAAAGAAAACTGTGATTAGAATATTTATTACGATTTACGCATATCTTTCATATAAATATTAAGAAAATAATAAATGCTATCAAACTCCAAAAATTTGTGCATGCCACTTAGACGAAAAGAAAATAACTTATTATATAAGTTCGTAGTAATTATTAACACTGTCGATTGAAATAAGGAGAACAAGGAAAAAGAAACGAGATAAAAAGGGAGGAGGAGGGAGAGGGAAAAAAATAAGAAATAAAGAAAAAAACCATATCGCAGTAGATCAATCGAAATATGATTCTATACAAGTTTAGTATATGCGCGATTGGTGGTGCGGCATATTAAAGACATTTTTCGAGTATATACTCTTTATAATACTTACGGGGTGCGCTCGAGCTCGGTGGTTTGAAGCTTTCACTATAACGCGTATGACTATCCCTAGAATTTCTATGCGACTCCGGTTCTGATCGTCGTACCTCGCGTTCTCGAGTATATGTTGTAGTACTGGGTCGTTCGTATCTAACACTATTTAAAGAAAATTAATTGTAGATCAAATGTGTATGTCTGACATATACATACATATATATACATATATATACATATATATATATATATATATAAAAGAAAAAAAAAAATTTATCACTTCACCGATACGTTATGATAAAGCCTATATGTAAAACAACTCCAATACATAAATTCTTTTAAAAATAATTAATCGGATCGTACGGTAGTTGTGTAAATTACCTTTCTTTCACTTGTCGTGGATCGATGGACGAAGACGTAGCAGAAAGAGATTCACGGCGTACGATAACTTCTCTTCCGCGCGATACGTCGGAGAACGTTTCCGGACGACTACTTCTCGATGTGAATTCGCTGCTGCGCTTGAATTCTTTCTTCAATCCCAAGTCTTGCGTGGATCTGTTTATACAACAAAAACAAACGACAGATCTCATACGTAAAATTTAATTCCTTTTCCTTTCTTTTATTTTATTTTCTATTTTTATCCCATCTTTAAGCTATTTCACAAAGCGATAAAAGGACGATTTAATCGAATATGAATTGGTTTACCTACCTGCTGGATTCGTAACGCGTAGGCGGCGACGGATCTAATCGTCTATCAGAAACACGATCTATGATCTCAGTTCGTCTATCACTAACACGATCAGGACTGTGTCTTCTGCTATGTTCCGTTGTCATGCGTTTCCTTTCCGGTTCAACATACAAATCTCTAGGATCCCTTCTGTCGCTCGATGATCTCTTGATCGAGGGCGGTGGAGGTGCTCGCCTACTCTCCTCTAAACGCATCTGCTGTCTCTTCAATTCCAATCTCTCCCGTTCCAATTTCTCCCTTTCCAACTTCTGACGTTCCCGTTCCAAACGAAGCAATTCCGCCTTTTCCTGTTCTATCCTTTCCCTCTCCCTCCTCAATTTCTCCCGTTCCCTCTCCAAACGAGCCGCTTCCTCCCTCTGCCTACGTTCGATCTCCCGTTGCCTTTCCATATCCTCGCGTCTCCTCCTCTCCTCCTCCCGCAACATTCTTTCACGTTCACGCAATCTCTGTCTCTCACGCTCTTCCTGCAAATAACGCAAATTGCCCGGGGTCGTATCGATATATTTCTCGTCTTTTTAAATCGTAATCTTCAAACAACAATTATTATTTCTTTTTTCTTTTCTTTAAACGCAGACATCATACGATATGTTATTGGGTCGTCAAGGATGAAATTTGTAGAAAATAAAAAAAGGCAAATTAAATGCATTAACTACAAATTTCATCCTCGACGACCCAATATTATTCTAATATATCAAGAATATACGTATCTAATATATATGAAAAAAAAAAAGAAGAATATAATAATAATAATAATAATAATAATAATAATAATAATAATAATAAGGCAGAAGAGGAAAAATGATCATATACATCTTTTTAAGAGGGAAAAAAAAAATTTATGCGAATAATTTTGTATCGATTAATAAAGAAATTTTATCTGAAATATATTTTACCAACCCTTATTTTTGCAAAGGTAAGAACATCGTCTCGTCTACGGCGTTCTCGGCTACGCGAACGACTGTAAGAACGATGATGGTCCCATGAACGAATTCGTTTATCCTCACGTCGGCCTCTCTCGCTCTCTGGTTTCTTGCTCGTAGATTTCGTCGATCGAGAATCAGATTCCTTGGAGATCTCTTCCTTTTTATCCACTGGCTCAGTTTTCTTGACATCGATATTTTCATTCTTTTCGTCGTTCTTTTTCACTGTATATAATATCCCGGTCCCCACCCATAAGAACATTTCATTATCAAATCATGGCAAATTATAAATATTATATACATTACATACGTAAATATACGTATTTTGTGTTGTACTTAATATTTTAATATAGTAAAGAAAACTGACCTTGTTCAGGACCTTTTTCTTCTCCCTCCTTTTTAGCAGTAACCTCCTTTTCTTTTCTTTCGTTCGTTTCATGATTATCCTTCGCCTTATCCTTTTCCTCCTTCTTCTCCGACTTTCCATTCGCGGCATCACGTTTTCGCATGTGACTTTGTTGTGAATCACCTTTCGCCTAAATTCAGACCATTTATTTTTACCACCACCATCATCATTTTTTTTATCTATAATAATCTCACAAATCAGATGCCATATATATATGGCATATATATGATTCTTCGCTTTATTACCTTCTCAACGGATATCACTCGACCGTGCAATTCGGTTCGATGCAAATGTTGTATGCACTTTGCGGCGTCCTCGCTGGTGGACATAGTAACGTATCCGTAACATCTCGCACCCGGGGTTCTAGCATTGGTAACCACTTTGGCACCTATTACCTTTCCGTATTTCGAAAAAATCTGCTTCAAGTCTGTAGCACGAGTACTTGACGACAATCCGGAGACCCACAAATTCCTGCTACTAGCATTAACAGGATTGATTTGTGATGTCTTCTTATCTGTAAATTGTACAAAATTGTATATACGCAATCGGTTCTCAAGATGGCAGCGATATTTTACACGTTTTTGAGAATGCGTACTCAATTTATTTATTATTTTTTTATTTTTCTTTTTTTAATGAAACAAGACATACCTTTATCTTCCCTCTTTTGACTCTTGCTGCTGGACTCCACACTGAAAATACATTAATCATGTTCTGTAAAATGTCTAGACAAATATCTTTTATTGGGTTAAACATAAAGATTAAATAACTATCAATCATTATATCTGAGGCTTAATAAGTACCTCTGTAACTATGTTAAGTACATAAATTTGGCTAGCAACCTTTTTTTCTTTTATGTGTATATATATATATATATATATATATATATATATATATATATATATATATATATATATATATATATATCGTATAACAGTCTGCATATAATTTTCTTTTTTCTTTCACCTTTTATAACACCAGTATTACTCGGTTTATTTAAGTACAGCATGCATTTTCACTGTTTATATCCATATATATTCATCGTGTTTGTGTACGATGATCGTATATCCACATAGGAATTAAGTCCACGCCATTTATCCCTCTATATATCCAGAGCGGAAGCCCCTCCTTCACAGTTCTTCTGAGAGCACATATCTTGTTACGATGTAAACGAGGTTTTTTTACTTTTTATTTTCTTTTTATTTTTATTATTATTATTTTGTTTTTTTTTTTTTTTTTATTTAACACTTACGCGATCTAAAGTGAGTTGTGTCTTTCAGGGTAAATTGTATGATTGCTTCTCGGTACACTAGTATTTAACTGTATTCCGCTAAGTGGAATTAATACATAATATACTAAATGTTCTTGTTACGATGCATGATGAAACTGTAGTCTCTTTAGAAAGAAATATCTTCGTCGAACCAAAAACGTAGCACTTGATATTTCTTTTTTATTTCTTTAATTTTTTGTTTTTTAATTTTATTTTTTATTTTCTTTTTAATATTTTTTTATTTTATTTTTAATTTATTATTATTATTATTATATTATTATTATTATTATGAATGTCAGAATATTTAACACTTAAAAGAATCGCGGTTGGTACGATTTTTCAAGTTTGCTAGCCAATTTCTCGACTTCTTAACATACTTTTCAGAGTTAAGAATTACAGCCTAAGTACATGTTATATAGAATAACTTGATATTCGATTGAAAAAAGGGAAAAAGTGATCTTGCGTATGACCATGACGAAGCATTTTATCTTGGGGATCCCATTGTCCAACAGTATTTTATCCTGATGGTACTGTATGTGGCAGAAGAACATCACTAGCAGAGAGTCGTGTAATATTTCGTTGTTGAACCACTGTGAACCACTTAGCTATGAGAGACCAACCTCTTGCTTCCATCGCCACCATCCTGCTTGTTCTTCATCCCGACGTTTGCACCAGATGTTGTCCCTTCCTTGCTGCTGGCACCAGCTTCTGCTCTACCGCTCCCTTTAGAGTCTCCCTTCTTGTTCTCTTCCATTTTCTTCTTTTCACCTCCATCTGCAGAGACAATCAAGGTAGCATAGTCACTTTCTGCCAAGCCTGATTCTTCTCCCTCCCTAACACTCCTGTTTAATGGCTCGTGCTCTCAATCAGGAACTTTTTCCTGAGCACTATAAGATTTCGCAGTGAATAATGATGAGGCTTGCATGGACTGCAAACTCATTCTCCAATGGCAGTGTTCCACAGTGAACCTAAGCTTTATTTTTTTTGGGGGGGGGCCAGAGGTAGAGACATAAAGCTACCTTCGTACCTCCGTGTATATATGTATATATATATACACACATATATATATATATATATAAGATCTCGATTTGAAGCCTGAATCAAGAAGAGAAACTAGAAAGGGGGAAGCAGCATTGCAGAGTACAGCAGATAGACACCAAAAAGTGCTCATTGTTTAAAATCTATTTGACTTTATGAATATAAAGTGATTCCTGCAATATCAAATTCTTGCACAGGGGAAATGTACTCGAGCATATGGTAATATCAATCCCTGCTTAGAGTTGAAGTAAGTCCATGTGTGATGAATCAAAAATAGTGATTTCAATCATATTCTGATTAATATCACATTAATTGTGATATGTATCTATATATAAGACATTTCCAAGTTGAGATACACATTAATCTTCTTGTATCCACAATGTGTTTTGATGATCCAACGATGCTCTATGCGGCAGGCATAATTAATGTAACGGTATATCAAATTCTAGTGTTAACTAACTTAAAAACTAGCGCTTATGGAATATACGGCAGTCTTATGTAAGCCTGGCAGTGGCTGCACGTAAGTGATACGAAGTACTTTCGTCCTGCTTGAAACCTTTTTGAAGCACAAGGCGTGCTATAGTTTGTAGAGATATCTGCTCCATCCACTTGACGAAGATCACTTCCTGTTGTACGTTGGAGTTCAGCTTGCGTAACTCATGGACCAAGCGAAGGTTGTACAGGAGGTACAACGTGACGAAGAATACCAAACGCTGCCCCAATTCTGGATTGATGTGCCGTTACACGTTTGAAACTTGAACATGTTCCGTAGGTCTTGATGCCGCCGTAGATTTGAGCAATTTACTCAGGACCATGGTTAAAGTTACTACTATCTCTAATTTCTCTAACTCTGCATATACCTATGCTATAACTAAAGTAAAATGAACATTTAACTTACCTTTATGTCTATCATGGGATTCAGTCTGTAAACGAGAAATATTCAATGTAAGTTCAATACTATGAAATGTGATACTTCCTACTTTAGAATAAAATGATGTAATAAATTCTAAGAAACTACCTCCTCGGCAAGGAGATTCTCTTCATCTTCTCCAATAGTTAAATTAATAGAGTCTTCATTATCCATTCCATTAGCTTCCACAGCACCTGTAGTCGAAGACTGATTTGACGTAGGTGTCTTCTCAGTTTCAATTTTCTTCTCGCAAGATTGTCCACTTTCAGTTATAATTTTATTTGCAGTCGCCGGTTTTGTTTCTTGTTTAATTTCTACTTCTTTTGGAGAATTATCAGGAACGTCATTTGATGTATCCTAAGACATTGAAAATATTTTTAAATATAATGATATTAGAATATGTAAATAAAATGTTATTTAAGGAGATAAATTGATTTCCTTTATTGAAATTAAATAAAAATTTAATAAAACAAGGTTCTTACCTCTTTCTTAATGACAATAAGATTTTCTTCCAGTGAAAGTTTTGATTTTAACTTTGCTTTTGAGTCATTAGCATCTTGCGTATCTATATTTTCTTTTTTTATTTGTTCTAGAATTTCTTCTTTTTGATTTTCAGATGATTCCAGAGTATCATCTTGATTAGGTACTCCTGTAACTATGAAGCAATTTTTTTTCAATGATACAAATTTATCAAACTATACCATATATAGATGCTTGTATTAATATTTTTTTATACAAGAATCATATATAAGTTTTAGCGAAGAAAATGCATAATAAATTATAAAAAACTAGTAATTAGTTATATACCACTGTTTTTCCGCGGACTGGTCTTGCAGATTCCACCACAAGGTACAATGAGATATTCCTCTGGATTTTCACCATCATCAGTTATAGCCTAGACAATATTTTATTCATAATAATCATGCTATATCTATTTTATCTACAAAATATCATTCATTAACGCTTTGTTTTTACATAACTTGAGATATTACATAATATATTCCAAATATTTCATACTTGAAATTATACAGGATCATTGATTATTTCTTTATAGTTCATTATTAGATAAGGAAGAAACATTATTGTACTTGGGTTAAAACATGGCAATATTATTGACATATTTTGATGAAATATACGTGTGCATGCTTGTGTGTGTAACAGCCAATTAGTAATTAGCTTTTTGAAGCCAGGCTATATAAATCATATATATATATATATATATATATATATATATATATATATATATGTATGTATATAAGACTTATACACATATACATACACACACACACATATATATATAATATGTCACAAAATCTTTATGTAGTATAACGAAACTATATAAGATATTTACGTTTAACGAAGGGTAACATATGTTAATGCGTAGAACTAAAAAAATATGTTCGTCATTAAACATTATTTTTATCATTGAATCACGTTTCGTTCGGTATTTCTTAATAAATAAAATAAAATAAAAGGGGGGAAAAAAAAGAGAGAGAAAAAGAAAAGAAATAAAGAATCCTGAAAATAATTAGATATATAATTGGCATATTTTCTACGCGAACATTAAAATAAAAAACTTCATTACGTTTCACGTTTACGGCCAGATATGCACATTACGTTGTGAATAAGCTGAATAGAATCAATAGGGTTAAAATGGCCGACGGCACACATAATGCTATGAAAAAAAAAAATTTTACAAAATAGTAAAATTTAATTTTCTCCGAAATAAAACCGAGATTGAAATCATTTGAAATACCTTAGAAAGACGTTCAAGAAGTGCTGCTTTGTTTCCCGTTTTATCTAGACCGCGTCGTTCTAATTCTGTTTTAAGATCTATAACACGAAGCTCGGTCAACTTCTTTCCTTCTACATCGGCCATTACACCGGTAGAAAAATTCTTCTCTCTTTCGTCAAAGTATATAGAACAATCAGTATACGTAAAGGTACGTAACGATCAAACTATTTTCATATGATCGTATTACAATATTTTATCGCAAATAGATAAAACGTGACTTTTCTTTTTTCTTTTTACAAAAAAAAATTATACGACTACACTACGTAACGATTGTAACGCACTTAGTTCACAAACATCCATCGTAATGGCCAACATCCCTACTGAAAGGGAAGCAACCGGAAGTCGCTCCATAAAATAAGTGTTACCAACTGTAACAATTCGAGTAAAAAGTCACTATCGATCAATCCTTTTATCGAGAGTTTTAGCATTATCGAGAATGTTTCAATCATCGAGACATTTTACACGTGATTTTTTTTTTAATTTTTTTACGTTTTCTTCTTTTTTTTTCATATTATAAAATCACGGAAATATATTTAACAAGTATTACGTATGTATTTGAAATCGAGAAAGAAGTTTGTAAATACTTTTGATTATTGTTAATGATCGTGATATTTTTAATGTGCACAATCCAATTGTAATGATCAATGATTTTTATTTCCTCTCCACAGTAATAATAAGACTGTTTAACTTTTATCATTTATAAATCACGTATAAATATAAAGATAAATAGAAAAGCAAAAGTAATTCTTAAACATGATGACACTATAACAGATTATTCTGTGATATATTTAAAAACAAAGACACATTGCACGAATATTTTTTTATATATTTTTGCCATCTAAAACGCATGAAAACTCATACTTTGACGTAGCGTCATACAATCGACTTCGTCGATTTTTAATGTATTTGCTTTAATATTAATATCTTCTTCAAGTTGAATTTGCGTTTTCAATAAATAACGCAATGATGCTTGAGCCTATAAACGCATATTAACGATCAGGTAAAAAATTAATTTGATTTAACGAATATCAAATGTAAATTATCAACCTCGCAGAGCGTTTGTTGTAATTCCTTGACAATTTCACGTAATTCATGGACTTCTTTGACAAGATATATCTCTACAAGATCTCTAGTAAGCTCCAAACCAGGCCGCTGACAACGATTCCCTAATCTTGTATGAGCCAAGGCCATGTAGCCTTCCTTCTCGGCAATTGATTTTTCTATTTGCGTTATGTTTTGTGTCATTTCGCTTGCTTGTCTCATTATCTAGAAACAATATGTATTTCCATTTATGGAATTTACTATTATAAAGGAATACAGTATTTTTGTTTTTAGACAAATATAAAGCATATGATATACCTCTGAATGTTGTATTTCTAATTTTGTTTTAACTTCTTTTATTTCTTCTATACGTTTTCTAAATGCTTCATCCGTTGCATTTTTCTGACTATTTAGATCATCGATCGTCTGTTTTATTATTGTATCAATATAGGTGCGCATAGGTCTTGCGCTATTCATCTCTTTACTAGCAGCTATAATATTATTATTTGTTTGCATTTCCCATTCATTCAATGTTATAACCCTATATAGGTACATATATATATTTATCAATATCACCCATAGATCAGTCTAAATTAGTGCATAATAAGAAATAATTTTTCTTTTTTCTATAAAATTGTATACAAGTATATGCCTTACGATGGGTCAAGACTAGAAGTTCCATGATAAAGGCTCAAATTCAAATTAGTTTCCTTTAGCGTTAAGTTATGTTTGTCAATGCGTAAATTATTTTCCTTATCTTCGAGATCATGATCCATGTAATAAAGGGTAGCCTTTAATCTACGAATTTGTTCTTGAGTTTGTTCCAAAATACGTGTTAACAAAATCTCAGCACCCTTAATCACGTCACACTCTTTCAATAATTCTATTTCTACCTGATCGTGGACTAAATCTATACCTAATCTGTGTTCCCTGTGATCATATAATATCTTATATTAAATATGATTTTGAAAGAAAAAAAATAATGACGTTTATTAAAATTTGTTACCTTGCAATAATGCATTTTTCAGAAATAACAAGAGCATTTCTTTTCACAGAAGAAAGCGCATCCATAATATGTTCTTTATATATAGAAAGAGCATCGATTTCAAGAAGTACTTCCTTTCTTATTCTTAATAATTCTTTTTTACGAAAGTCAATATCATCTATCTTTTCTTTAAGCTGATGATCTGTTTCCTCTTTATTACTTTTAGCTGTTTCAGCAGTTAATTCGCAAACTCTTTGTGATTCTGATAAAAGTCTATCAGCTAATTCTTGTTGAGTTACAGAACATCGATATCTAATTTTAAAAGAGTACAATGTCAATTGGAGAAAGAAAGAAGTAAGCTTAAACAAAGTGTTACAATAAATCTATATTAAATACCTGAAACAATTATTGAGGTGCCATTCATTCAATGTAAATCTCGAAGGTGGTGGTGGAACCACAATTAAAGCTTGATCAGTATGAGATTTAATTTTTGCCATAATGTCTTAGATTTTAAACGTACAAACGACGTCAAGTCAAATACATGCGATGAAAAGTTTGATCTATATGGATTTTTAGCATGCCAATCTCATCGTGTCTCGGTTTCTAAGGGAACTCGGTGTTTACAGATACGTAGCTATACAACAATTTTAAGGTGGTGAACAACCTTAATGTTTTTAATCGCACAAAGACACATATAGCGAATAAATAATATATCTAAACAATTGTTAACCAGTATCGATAATATCATACATATCACTTAATTTTATCGTACATACATTTATTACCGATTATATTTTCATGATAGATAAATTGGTAGATTAGAAAGATTCAAATATTCATAAGTACATTTGAATTTTCCCGGGTAAATTCGAGTGGATTCAAATCCTCAAGTTAAAGGAGAACTAACGAGCCAAAATAAGAGGAAGAACATTTATCAACTGATATATTTTAAAATGATCGTTTATTTAAAATATTATTTGTTATTAATTCAATATTAAAACAACGAATATAAACGAATTTTTGTATTTTATTTATTAGTTAGAAAGATACGTTAAATACAAATCTCATTATACGTAGGAACCAACAATGTCACTAAAGCAACAAATCCAATTGTTTGTTACGATATTTCAAGGAACTCCATGTATCCTTGTTTCCAATTGGTCAATTTCTATCTGTAGATGACGTTATGTACGTCCTCACGAAACGTCAGTACTTTACATTTTTTTATTAGCCATGCACGAAACGCTGTGCTACAATGGCGGCTTCCGTTATAAGCGCTTACTTTCTATCCACGAAGGATCCTTCTTAATAAAATGTAAAGAACTGTCGAAATAATAACGCTTCGACAGATTTACGTTTTCTTAAAATGACAATATAGGATAAAGTAATATAAATAGTTTTTAAAAGAGATTCTTGGAAGAATTTATATCTGTTTTAAGGTACTTTTCGTTCCCAATCAATAACAAACATCGTATTCTTAGTGATACCGATATAATATGTAATTATCGAGCACGTATATTTAAACGATCTTTTGCTTTTATTTATTACAGAGCAGTCAATATAACATTATTCAAAAATGTCGAAACGACCAGCAGATGGTGGAGATTCAGGCTCACAGCCACCCATTAAGAAGGTTCAATTTGAACCTATTCTTATTGGGCCAATTTCAACTCTTGAGGAAATGGATATGAAGGTTCTTCAGTTTCAAAATAAAAAATTGGCACAGGTATAAATATCTGTTTGTTGATCGAATACAGCAGTTTTTTTTTACGCAATGAATTTTCATGAAGAATGCATTATAGGTTATATTTGCAATTAATTATAAATGATATCAATAGATTTTATAAGATCTAAGCGTATATAATGAAATAATTTAATATGAAGATTTTTAATAGCTTCCATCATTTATTATTTTTGTCTAATAATTTTAAATAATGATTTATTATATTTATTTTTATTTGATAATTTTTTATATGTTACATATATGCTTATATCTTGTTGATTAGAGGTTAGAGCAACGGCATCGTATGGAAGCTGAATTAAGACAACGTATAGAACAATTGGAAAAACGACAAATGCAAGACGATGCGGTACTTAATGTTGTCAACCGTTACTGGAATCAACTTAATGAAGATATACGTGTATTACTTCAAAGATTTGACGCAGAGACTGCTGATGAATCGGAGAATAAAAGTAAAATATATCTTAACTGACTTTCATTCATTTAAGAAGACGTATGATTATTTAATATATTTTGTAGATGAAAGTGAAGCCACCACGTCTTTCCTTATGCAATTATCTTCCTGGGATAAAGAAGAATTAGATGACAAATTAGCAAATCGTGTTCAAGTATCAAAACGTGCTGTTTCCAAAGTTGTACAGGCATTTGATCGTTTATCTCAAAGAAATGAAAAGATTACACTTGCACTTAAAGGCGAGTTTGATGGAGGTAATATCTTTCTACATTATATTTGCTTAATTAAAGTATACAAATTTTTATAATAAGTATTGTATTATAGAGGAAGCACCAAATATTGATGAAGTTGTACGCAGAGCTAATGCTGAAATACAAATGGAAAATAGGAATCTACAAGCTATAAATATACAACTTCATGAAAAATATCATACAATTTCGCTTAAAGTAGTTATTACAAAATTTAATAATTCATTTCTAATACATTTTAATTTTTCATAGAAATCTGTAATATTTAAATTAATTAATTATAGATGTCAGAGTTACAAGACACTATAACAGGTAAAGATACTCTAGCAGCAGAGTTGAGAAATCAAGTTGATGATCTGCAGTATGAATTAAATAAAGTACGTGCTAGAAATGATAAGCTTGAGCATCATCTAGGAGAGGCTATTGAAAAATTGAAAGCATTTCAACAAATTCATGGGACGGATGAGAAAGGTAGCAATAAGCCAAACACTCTCGTCGCTTCCAGTGTTTCACAAACGAAAGTAAGAAAATATTCTGCATATGTGTTTCATGCATATATTGTTTCTTGTTATTCAATACTTTAATTTTCATAGCTTGAGGATTTACAAAGGGAACTCGAAGAAACGCGTGAATTAGCAAACAATAGGTTACAAGAATTAGATAAGTTGCACCAACAACATCGCGATGCTTTGAAAGAAGTAGAAAAATTGAAGATGGATGTAAATATTTTTATTTTTAATTCTCTCGTTTATACTTTTTATTCATTTATTTTGTATGCATTATTATATAAATATATATATATATATATTTTTTTTTCCTGTAGATAAGACAACTGCCAGAATCAGTAATTGTAGAAACGACAGAATATAAATGTTTACAGTCACAATTTTCTGTATTATACAATGAATCCATGCAATTAAAAACTCAATTGGATGATGCTCGTCAACAATTACAGTCAAGTAAAAATGCTCACCTACGGCATATTGAGATGATGGAGGTAAAGTTATTATTTTTAATAACCATATTTCCTTCATTTCGGCGTTGTTAATTGTTAATTAATGTATGACGTAACTCATTTGCACAGAGCGAAGAATTAATGGCTCAAAAGAAATTACGCGGTGAGTGTATTCAATTGGAGGATGTTTTAGCTCAATTAAGAAAGGAATATGAAATGCTGCGCATTGAGTTCGAACAGAATTTAGCGGCGAATGAACAAACGGGCCCTATTAATAGAGAA
The DNA here is from genome assembly GCA_911387685.1 of Dolichovespula media. Lineage (NCBI taxonomy): Eukaryota > Metazoa > Arthropoda > Insecta > Hymenoptera > Vespidae > Dolichovespula > Dolichovespula media. The sequence goes on along the minus strand of OU426853.1, from coordinate 998,392 downwards.
ATGAGACATTTAATAACGTCGCTTCAAAATCATAATCAACAATTGAAAGGTGAAGTACATCGTTATAAACGCAAATACAAGGAAGCATCCACCGAAATATCAAGGGTACGAATTTTTCTAACACCGTTAACAATAGGTCATTGTTCTCGAAGTATCGTACGTTTTGCACGTAGAAACAGAGTATTCATTTTCACGCGTTTTGTAGTTTAAAAAAGAAGTCGAAGAATTAACGACGAAACTCGGTCAACAATCTTTACAAGAAAATAAAGAAGGTAATAATTCGGATGGCAGTGGAAAAGAGGAGGACGCATCTAATTCCCTTCCTGCTTCGACTCAGGTGAGAAAATAAAATAAAAGAAAAAAAGACAAATGGCGCGCATTTGTTCTACAATTGTAATTGTTTCTTTTTTAATGTTGTATACCGGACAAATTTTTCATTAGATAAAAGAAGAAAGCGGTGTGACCATAAAACGTGAATCTGGCGTCGATGAGGAAGTTGAAACTATTGAAGTAGGAGAAGGAGATGGTAGCAAGGGTACACCGGATTCCGTAACATTGACGTCACCTACGTTAAAAAAGGAGAAAGATATTAAACGCGAAAAGGATATTAAAAAGGAATCCATTAAAACCGAACATCGCGATCCCGTGCATCGTACCAAAGATACGAAAGTAGCCGAATCTGAACTCGTCAGGGATTTGAAAGCACAACTGAAGTATGAGACGATATGATGCTTTATCTTGGATTTTATCCTTTTTTTTCATCCTTCGTTCTGATCGAAATTACGACGTTTTTATGATGGATTTTAGAAAAGCCGTGAATGAAATGAAGGAAATGAAACTACTATTAGATATGTACAAAGGGGTCGGAAAGGAGCAACGGGATAAGGTTCAATTAATGGCTGCTGAACGTAAGACGCGAGCGGAATTGGAGGAATTGCGGCAACAGATCAAAAAGATTCAGGTATGGACCTGTTGTGATCGCTTGTTAATATTTATTTAACATATGGACAATTCGTATACAGGTGTTAGCAATATGGGTATATAACTGTCTTAATAAACAAAATAAATAAAAAATCAAAAAAAAAAACAGTCTTATGCGACGGTTGCTCGAATTAAACATGTTACTTTTCGTATGTTAGGAAAGTAAACGTGAAGAACGAAAGAAGTTAGCAGATGAAGATGCGCAAATAAAAATAAAGAAATTGGAAGAGCAGGCATATACCTTACAACGACAGGTTGCTTCACAGAAACAGGTAGATCGCACACTATTCTGTTTGCTTTTAGTTTTCCTTTTTTTGTTATTTTTTTAATTTTTTTTTTTTTTTTATTGATTACTATCGTTAATTTTTTGTTTTATAACTACGATGCCAAGTTTCACATGTATATCGGTAACATATTACTCGACTGTTGTAACATATATATATGAACAGTGTCATAACACTAAATAGAATTGTGTCTGGATGCAGGAGGAAGAGGCTCTCTTAAATGAAATGGAAGTGACGGGACAAGCTTTTGAAGATATGCAAGAACAAAATTCAAGGCTGATACAACAGTTGCGTGAGAAAGATGATGCTAATTTTAAGCTTATGACGGAAAGAATAAAGAGCAATCAATTGCACAAATTGGCCAGGGAAGAAAAGGACGTGTTAAAGGAGCAAGTATCCACTCTAACCACCCAGGTAGAAGCGGCCAATGTGGTTGTACGTAAGTTGGAAGAAAAAGAACGATTGTTGCAAAACTCCCTAGCCACCGTTGAAAAGGAATTAGCATTGAGGCAACAAGCTATGGAGATGCATAAACGAAAGGCCATTGAAAGCGCACAGTCCGCGGCAGATCTTAAACTTCACCTTGGTAATCTAATTAACATATATTAAAAAACCTATTATTACGAAACGTAATATTTTTATGGCCTATGATTGATTGTATGAATAAAACGTTTGACCTTTAACTTTTGTAGAAAAATATCATTCACAGATGAAGGAAGCGCAGCAGGTTGTTGCCGAAAAGACGAGTTCTTTGGAAGCGGAAGCATATAAAACGAAAAGATTACAAGTAAACTGACAAAACTTGTCGAAGATTTAATACAAATATAAATGTATAAATATTCTCTTTATTGTTAATTAAGCGCGAATTCGTTTTGCAGGAGGAAATAGCTCAACTACGACGTAAAGTAGAAAGAATGAAAAAGATTGAATTGGCAGAAACATTGGACGAAGTAATGGCAGAAGAATTGCGGGAGTATAAGGAAACACTGACTTGTCCTTCGTGTAAAGTGAAACGCAAGGATGCCGTATTAACTAAATGTTTTCATGTGTTCTGCTGGGATTGCCTGCGTACGCGATATGAAACGCGACAACGGAAATGTCCGAAGTGTAATTGCGCTTTTGGAGCTAACGATTATCATCGGTTATATCTTTCCACATGAAGAAAAAAGTTGTAAATCTCTCGCAATATTATTTTGTTCTGTAACTTATTCATATTTACAGATATATATATATATATATATATATATATATATATATATATATATATATATATATCATATATTGTGTATATACACATACACATATATATATAATATATGATATATATATATATATATATATATATATATATATATATATATATACACACAAACAGTATGTATATATATATACATACATACAGACAGATATATATATACGCATTTTTTATATTTTTATTTATTACTATAAATGTGAGACACAGTGCAGAAATGCGGATTGCATTTTTCTTATTGCATACATCTATACCGATGGTGATAATAAGTCAAACAAGTATCATTTTTTGTTCTTTTTGTCAAACGTAATATATCACGAAAAATTGCATTTCTCCCTATCAGGAATTATTTAACTATGCAAAACCTTACCTTATCTACGAGGAAACAAAGAAGAAGAAAAACAAAAGAAGAATCAAAGTTTTTCTTCCATTTTGATCTTAAAATAAGGTAAGGAGTAATTACTTGTGGAGAGATATATATTATAAAATTACTTTTTGAGGGCACAAAACGATTTTATATATATATATATGTATACATATATATACATACATATATATATATATATATATATATATATATATATATATATACATTAAAAAGTGAAACACGTTTGCAACATCAAACACATTGTTCTAAAAATCTACAGATTATATATTGTCTTGTTTTATTTCAATGTTTGGTATATATACATTTATTGATAATGATTAATAAGAATAATATAATTTATGTAAATCAAACTTTAAGATAAAACAACACAGACAGACATTCTCCTATGGTTTATAATAAGATATGTAATATAATATAAATATTAAATAATATTTACAAAATTTAAAACTCAACAAAAGCTGCTGTGTAACTACTTCAGAAAAGAAAGTGAATTATAAATCTAGTTGTTATAAAATTGAACTTTAAACATTGAAACATTGGATTATAGCGGTATCATGTATGAAGTATTTTTGCTTAGATAGATATTCCTTTTCATTTTAGATATTTTAAAAATTTACATGCGTTGTATTGGATGCAACAAGTTATAGATAATTGTATAATTAATTTATTGTAGAAATGTGACGAAGCGCGTAAAAATGTGAAATGGAAAATATCATTTAATATGACAAATTGATTAATTTTGTTATCTTTATTATCTTTATTACTTTGGATATCTTTATTTCACATAAAAGAATATTAGATTTTTTTTTATTTTTTTTTTAAATAATACCAATGTATTTTTTTACTTTCGTTGATAAAACTCTAGGTTATTGATGTAGTATCTCTTAACTCAATGAAAATGCTTAAATGGAAAAATATTTATTTGGTAATTAAATAAGAAATCTTATCTCTTCGGCTAGAAATTAGATAACTATTGATGTTAATGTTTGATAATCATTTTTAATACTTTATATAGAACAAGATTATGAAACTTATTTGTAATAAAACAATTAATTAGCAAGTACACAATTTTCATATAGATACTTTTAACTCTATATAGATATAAAAAAAATTTTTTATAATTTAAGAATGATATATGATAGTATAACATTTTTCAAAATACATATATATATATATATATATATATATATATATATATAAATGTATAGATGTACATGGGGATTTCCTGTTGCTATGTGAGTTTTCTACAAAAAAAAAGTATAAACTTGCTGAAATATAAAGATTTTATTCAATGCCTATAAAATACCTCAGTAGCAATTTTCCTCCCACACACATTAAGTTTATTTCGATAAATAATTCTGTACAATGAAAATATATATACAAACAAAATGTACATTTTTAAAACATATTGTAGAAATTGTGAAAAAAATGTGAATATGTAATTGCATATAATTATTACAAATATGATCAGTACAATCATATTTATCATATTGTATTTTGTACAAACTAATTGATGCATGTGCATCGTTCACGTTCACGTAATAGTTATGGATTTCTTTTTCCCAACCTAATATTAATGCGTATAACTATGAATAACTTTAACTTTTCCCATTCGCCCAGTTCCCCATTCCAACGGGGGCGTGGCCTAACTACCTCAACCTACTCCCACTTCTAGGGAGGTGTGGTCTAACTAACCCATCACTCAAACGAGGGCGTGGCCTAACTACCTTGCCTTCTCCCACTCATAGGGTGGTGTGACTTAACTAACCCCAAACTCATTGGGAGGGCGTGACCGAACTACCGTCCCTTCGCCCCACTCATAGAGGGCGTAGCCTAACTACCCCCACCAATACTAGGGGGCATGGCCTAACTAAACCCACCACTCCAAGGGAGGCGTGGTCTGTCTACTCCCATCACTCCTAGGTGGCATGACTTAACTACCTCCGCCTTTCACCACTCCTAAGAGGCGTGGTCTAATTACCCCTCACCACTCCTATGGGGCATGACCTAACTACCTCCCCCTTCTCCCACTCCTAGGAGAGCATGGCCAAACTACCCCCACCACTCCTAGAGGGGCGTGGCCTAACTACCCCACTACTCCTTGAGGGGCGTGCCCTATCTACCTCCGCCTTCCTCTACTCCTACCAGTTTTCCTACTCCTATCCCTTCCGACGTTCCTTAGGGGCATGACCTAACTACCTTCTTCACTCCAGGATGTGTGGCCAAACTACTTCCCCCACTTTAACTCTTTTACTGTGGAGCAAACGTATCGTAGTTATGTGAAGATAATCGAATTCATTTTACGAATTTGCTAATGTTTGGGAAAAGCTCATAAAAACCAAAATAACAATTATACTTTCAAAATTCAAAATGCAGCATATTACGAAATAAAGGAAAAATAATTTAGTGTCAATTGTATTTCAATATTTGTTGAAAATTATATGATAACATGAATATAAAACATGATAAAAAGCTTAGAAACAAATTCCTCTTCTACAAACAATATTTGCGCATAAGAATAATCATCGTTTGATCACAGTTTTATGTTGATCTCGTAGTATGAAGTATAAGTATATATAAGTATTACATTTTCAATCATTTTTAACAACATAACTAAGCGTAGATCAAGCTAGCCAAGCGTAAGACAGATCTTTTACAATACAAGTGGATTTTGTAAAGCGTCAATAAATCTAACTAATTCTGCGTCATCCATATCCATAACAGAGTCTAGTTTTCGCAAAAAGATAGCAACAAAATTGACAAAATTCTTTGCTGCTAATTATAATTGTGCCAAAAAAGTGACGGTTTTCGAACACTAACTACTAAGAAATGCTCTTTAGAAAGGCCAAGGAAAGACTGAAAGATAGATTTTAGTGTTGATGCACGGCGAGGCTCATGAACTCTCACGATACATGAACTGTCCGATAACTATCATAAACATGTTGCGATTACGGTCCCAAGACACTGTCTCGTGTCGAGTTTTTACCTTATCGCTCCAGCGTATACAGAGGCTTGGCGCCGACTGGCATAGAATATAACAAAAAGTTAAACCCAACAAACAATTTTTTAAATTCTTTTCAAATTAAATTAGACCGTTTATAATGTTTTATAAATTTATTTTGTAAATAGAGCTTTCTCGCAATGCGAATAGTAAGGCGCCCTCGAATACGCGATGATATATCGTCGTTGGCACTTTTCGCAACTATTGCGAACGACGATATATCGTTGTTCGGTACTAAAAGGGTTAATATTCTATAACGTCATGTTACTTTGAAATCACACAAACACATATATATTATGTCATCATATATAATTACGATATACCGTACTAAATAACATATTTATTATATTATTATTGGTATATTATTATTATTGCTATATCATTAATTACTTAGGTTGGGGAAAATGAAATCCATTATTTTTCGTTCAAGTTCACGTAAAAGTAATGGATTTCTTTTTCCCCAAATTAATATATATGTATGTATATATATATTTTCACGTTTATATATTTTAATCTGTATAGTAATGTGTATATTCAGGTATATATGTTGGATTCGCATTTCTTTACTTAGCAAAAAATATATAGCAAGGAATATAATAAAACATTTTCTATACAAATGCAGTACTATATAGAATAATTAAAAAAATTAACAACTATTGCAATAATTACATACAATTTCCTATTATTTTATACTAATTTTTTCTACTTCTATAAATTTATATAATTCTATTTATTTATGCCTCCGATTTATAAGACTACCAAAATTTAATTAAACTCATTGAAGCACCTTATATTTTTCTATATTTTTCGCGCTGAGAATACGTACGTATGTACGTGTGTTGTATGTATGTTTGTATATATATATATATATATATATATATATATATATATATATATGTACTCGGTAAGTATATAATCATTTAAATATATACATTTACGTATAAAATCTGTGCTTTATAGTTCTACAAAAGTAATATTTTATCTTGAATGATACATTTTCTGATTAAATAATGTTTTATTTTTATTATATAAAAATCTTTGTATTTTATATAATGTTACATGAAAAAACTGAACCGTTCTTAATTACTGAAAAAAAAATAAGTCACGCTTATGGCAGTTGGTATTTCTTATCTATTTATCAATGTGTTATGCAGTTATGCTTGTTGTCTCAGTGTAGCGTTTGTAAGCTTATTGGATGAATCAAGTGAAACGCTTACTCGGGTTGAATTAATTGAAACGCACTAATTATTTAATTGAATAACGCAAGGGAGAAACTGAATTATATGGCATACTAGCGGCATCTTATCGGCTATTGTATGTAATACATTTAATGTCTGAAAAGTGCAGTGAAATCTTATCAAATAATTCCGACGAAGAGATATTAATGTTTTAACCTGTCGGATTAATTATTACGAATGGTCGTATGAAAACGTTGATGATAAGGTATTTAAGAAAAAAACAAATTATTCGATTTAATTTAACGATAATACATAATAAATAGTTTTATCGGATTTTCTTTCTTTTTCTTTGAAGTTGTATCTTGCGTTTCTAAGCATACGTATGCATTCGTTTGGTTACTCGAAAACGTATATGCAATTATCAGAATTATTCATATTTTTCACGTGTTAGCAAAGAGAACAAAAACAATTTTCATTTTTTACTATTATAATATATATATTTTTTTCTTTTTCATTAAGAGAACGTATTTTAAAACGAAAAATTTCTTTCATTTACATACATTTTCCTATTTGTTAATAACATACGAAGACATCGGTACAATATTTCGAAGCTACTTTTCCTTCGTTTAAAATTATTAACTAATCTCCCTTTTGGATCTGATAAATTTTCAAGATTTATTATTACGAATAAATATGGTTTAACATAGAAATAAGAAAAAAATTAAACCACTATTGTATGTTATGAACTTGATTGACGTAATACCGTTCAACTGACCGTGTGGCCTAATGGATAAGGCGTCGGACTTCGGATCCGAAGATTGCAGGTTCGAGTCCTGTCACGGTCGAAAGGAATTAATTTTTTTTTAAATCTTTTTATTTTTGTCTTCTTTAAAGTAATATATATTTTATGATAACAATTGATTGTGTTTTTGATTTTTTTTTAATCGTCTACCAAGGTAAAAACGAAATGGTAATGATTGTAATCATTGTTTTTTTTTTTATATATGCATTACGACTTAATATGAATAATCAAAATCTAATACTATTGTCGGAGCAAAAATTAAAAATATAGATTTAAGTGGTTTAGAACGATTGCAGCTGAATGAGAAAAGAGAAAAAAAAAGAAAAAAATTATACATACCAAAATTTTGCCAAATTTATATGGAACAATTTTCGATGGTTAGGCGAATGTTAAAATAGAATTTATGAAAGTTTAGGATATATCCTATGAGGCAGTACCTTCTAATCGTTAATAATTTATTAAAATTTTACGTTTATTTTTATCTCGTTGCAAAAATAGATTTGAAGGTAAAAGATAAACAACAAAAAAAAGAAAATACACAAAAAATAGTGTTATTCCTTCGAGCCGGATTTGAACCAGCGACCTATGGATGTCTCTCTCTCTCTCTTTTCGAGTATAACCAACTACAGTCCACCGCTCTACCAACTGAGCTATCGAAGGATTGTGACAACTGATGAAAATTAATAATATATAACCATCATTTATTTCTCGGTCTTTGATATTAATATATAAACAGTAGAAAAAAATGAATTTAAAAAATTACGATATCACATTTTACAATTATCGAACATAAACCATAGAATGTGTCGATGTGAAATACATTAGGGTGGTTGAAAATTCTCTGATCGAGTCAAGAGTTCTTAGGTGATTTTGAAAATCGATCACACTTTTACATGACACTTTGGAATTGTTTCTGCGATATTAAAAAAAATGAAAACGGAAAAAAATTAGCCTAAAAAATTTTTCTTCAGGAAGGAGACACTGCGGCACGGAAGGAGATTAATTGATTTTTATAATTATCTAAGAACTTTTGACCTACTTTATAGACTTTTCGTTCATCATCTATATTAAGATTTATATTTTATAAGGTTTTTATTGAGGTAGATGTATAATTCATAGGGTGCAGTTCGATCGTACGGACCTTAAAAAGGAGACATCGTTAACATCCCCGCAATACAAATTGCAATGTGAGATGTAAAAGATTATTTACGCCTTACAGTAAAAAGTTGGAAAAGTAATAATTCTGGTATGTGATGTAAACGTATGAATTAATAAGGTTTAATAGAAAAAGCAAAAAGAAAAGGAAAAAAGAAAAACAAAGTGTTATTAATGTTTGACCATAGAAATATTCTCGCGTATTCAACATGAATGCATTGATATATCGAAGTAAGTACCTTTCTTATCGATAACATTAGAAGTGTACATTACATACATACATACAAAAATACATATGTACGTATCCGATGAAAGAGATAACACATGTGTATTGGCAAAGCACGCATCTAATATAAACGTATGAATAATAAGCTTTATCGAAAGATTTTATTAATGATTAATTACAGAACTATCTCAAGTGTTCAACATGATGAACACACATTTATACACATGAACATATATATAATATATATACATTCATGTGTGTGTGTGTGTGTGTGCGTGAGTGCGTGCGTGTGTGTTTGTATATGTGTGTACAAAATAAGTATCTTATCATTAGATGTTTATATAAATACATACATATATAATACGTACATATATGTATACATGGGTATGAATGTATGATTGCAAAAGATAATGCACGCGAGTACATAAATAAAATAATTCTACCGATAAGATCGATAGATCGATGAATCAAAAGGCACGTAACGAAATACATATACCTTATATTTCTTATAGGTATTCTTTATGACGCGCGTCTTTCTTTATCATTAGAAGGTAGACGCTATTCGCGATGTAAGCGACCTCGAAACATTTCTATCGATAGAAGAAGATAGAGGAGGAGAAGTAAAGTAATAAAGGGGCGTCGTGGAGCGGAGGGGGGTGGGTGGTTTAAGGAGAGGCGATATCGCACGGCTTGACATTATCGTGAACGGGGAAAGGTCGACGTTACTATCCGAAACATTATTGGAATGAAATTACATTTGATATTGTTCAACCTCTATCAAAATCTATTCGTTAGCTTAATTTTTTACTATTTACATTTTACGTATACACACACACACACATACGCGCGCGCGCGTACATATTAGATTGGCCAATAATTAATGTCCATTGTTCCAAATTAATGTAATAATATTCATGTTCCAACATTTTCTATCCACATAATTAAATAACACTGCATTCGATGATGTATTTGTGGAAAATTTTTACCGATAGATTACTTATTAACCTAATTAATACTGTACAATTAATACTATTAATACTATTATATACTATAATATAGTATCGTTTATTTACATGTAAAATGTATACTGCAAATTCTGATATTACTCATTAGCCAATCCAATATCTATCTATCTATCTATCTATCTATCTATTATTTATCTATCTATCTATCTATCTATATACATACATACATATATATATATATATATATATATATATATATATATATATATCAGTTAATTAACTTAGAAGAAGGGTATATAAATAACGTTTCGTTCGATCTATCCTCTATACGTCCTTAACACGATCGATCGATTGAATTAATAAAATTGCTCGTTAAAAAATGCTCTCGTAAAACAGTCATTCCCATTATTTTCTAGTCCTGGTAATGTAAGTTATGAAAGTAGAATGTAATAATGCTACCGTATCGTATCGATATTTGATCGATCGAATTGGCATAAGGAGACACGCAAACGAACGATGATGTTATAAATTGACTACCAAAAAAAGGAGGCATGTCATTCATGTGGATCCGTTCTTTCGTGAATCCTTCTTTTTTTATTTGTTTGTTTTCTTTTTTATTGGGCGCACAAGCGCGCGCGATCGCAAACCAACACCTTTTTCAAGGGAGTGTCGAACGTCGGAAACAAAGTGAATTAGTTCGAACAAGGCCAAGCCTCTAAGCCACCCGACAGGGAAGCCGTAGAGAACGCAGCCGTGCGATCGAGTATCGCCAATCTTATTTCATGCGATTAATACGAGTATACACTCACGCACGTGAGATGACTATTTAACCAATACGGACGTAAGGAAGAAAAGGAAAGAGATGGGGGAGGGGAGGAAAAAGGGGAAACGAACGAAGGAAAGAGGGAAAAGGAACCCTCAACCCTAAAAAAAAAGAAAGAAAAGACAAACTGAAAGAATGAAAGAAAGAAAGAAAGATTGATGGATGGAAGGAGAAGTGCTTTCGGGGTATCAGCGGATTCGTAATCTCTCCTCGGTAAAGTACCTTTCGAAGTAAATAATCCAATATAACGTTCATAAGATAGAGATTGGACAAATGTGCTGCTGACTCGACGTTAAAGATGCGCGGAAAACGGCTTTCGAAGCAACCTTTCGTCGATAATAAATCCCGGAAATAGTCTCTCTTTTTCGCGGTTAACCCCTTTTGTCCTAAGAGAATGGTAAAATTTAAGACAATTATCCTGTACCCGCACCCTCCCCCTTCCCCATACCATCCTCCCCCATTCAAAATCTTCGAAACCCATTTATAATTCAGGATCCACGCGATCGATTAACTCGTCGGCGGTTGACAAACGAGCGTTTCGAAGTTTTCGAATGGGTGCTGTGTGCTTTTGGATCGTTGGACACCACCCTCTTACTTCAACGGAAGAAAAAAACATCGCTAGGTCCGATCCCTATCGTTTGTTAATCCAATTTCAATTGTAATTCAATTACAAACGCTTTTTTACATCGGGTCTAGAGAAACATAGAGGATCGTAATAGGATTATTCATTTTTTCGATTATATGTTATCAATATCTGATGTATTAAAGCACGAGCGGATAGTGCACGTACTTCATTAAGGTATACGACAAACCTTCCTTCAAAATATACACACACATATATATAACGTGCTCATAGTAGTGAAACATGGTTCGTAGTTAAGTTTATTTCGATTATGCGTTATCAATGTCTGATGTATAGAAGTACGAGCGGATAGTGCACGTACTTCCTTGAGATATACAACAAGTCTTCCTTCGAAATACACACACACACATATATATGTAATGTGCTCATAGTAGTGAAACATGGTTCATGGTTAAGTCATCCTATACACAAGATACCCACGTCTGGCACCGTTAAAATCGATCGGAAGTAAGGTCCGGCAAGGTGGAAAATCGACGAAAATCGGTGTCCCGAATAACGAAAAGTCGTGCGAGGACGATCGAAGGAATGGGTAAGCGAGCGAGCGAGAAAGCTAGAGAAAGCAAGAGAGAGAGAGAGAGAGAGAGCGAAGAGGGGATGAAAAGCGATGCTACGCCGCAGAACGTCGACGTTCTTGTCTTGACCGGCTAGAAGGGGTGTTGGAGGGTTCGTTGGGAGCCGTGGAAAGGGCGAAACGCGTGTCGCTATCTCGCTGCTGACGTGTGCCTTAGAGGATGAGGAGGAGGAGGAGCAGGAGGATGAGGACAACGAGGGAGAAAGAAAGAGATAGAGAGAGAGAGAGAGAGAGAGAGAGAGAGAGAGAGAGAAGGGAGGGAGAAAGAGAAGAGAATAGAAGGAGGAGAAGGAAGAAGAATAAGGTACGCCGCGCGTCTAGCTCCGCGCGTGTTAAAGAGACGGCCGGGGACGGAGAACGATGAAGATAGAAAGAGAAACGGAAAGACGTCTACTAGTAGAGTAACGTAGAGAGGGAGAGGGAGAGGGAGAGGGAGAGGGAGAGGGAGAGAGGGGGGGAGGGAGAGGGAGAGGGAGAAAGAGAGAGAGACGGAGAGAGAGAGATAGATAGATAAAGAGAGAGAGAGAGAGTGGGAGGAGGAAGGAGAGAATGAGGCGGGGGTGAGAGGGGGAGTGCAAGGTGTAGAGAGAAGTGCGCTGGCGCACAGCTTCTCGCGTGGTGTATAGTCGTGTGCGCGTCGCACGTCTGGTTCGTGGGCGCCTGTGCGCACGCGGGCCAAGGATGAGGGCAGGAGAGGAGACAGAGGGGGTTTCTTGGCGGAGGCGGTCGACGAAGGGAAGAAGAGGGTAGGGAAGGAAAGAGAAGGAAGAACGTTCGGCGTTCTCGCACAGTCTGCCGTCGCTGGTCGACGTTCGCGCGCCCTTTTGTGGATGTCTCCGTCCGTCCGTCTGTCTGTCCCCAAATTGTCACTTGGTCGATCGGTCGGTGGTTGTGTTAGACGCGTTGAAACGAGGAATCGTTTTCGAAGAAACGAAGGAAGTGAAATAGACGAATATTACGAAGGAGAGAGAGAAAGAAAGAGAATAAGAGGGGCGGGGGTGAAAGATACGAGGGGAACCGGAAAAAGGGAGAGGAGGATCGATCGGTTTACGGAGAGAAAATTCGTTAGCGAGTCGTTCTCCCGTATTTTACTTCATATCCGCAATTGTTGACAAATACAACGATCGCTCCTATCTGATATGAAATTCGAGGTGAGGTAATAAATTCGTACCCGTCGAACGGCCTTCTCTTTTCTCCTTCTTTTCCCTTTTCTTCTTTCTTCTTCTTCCTTCTTGCATCTTCTTTTTCTTCCTCTTTCTATTTTTTTTTTTTATTACGTTCGACACAACCGCGGTAGCTGCTGCGGCGTTTTAAAGATGGCGCCCAGTAAGGACGATGAATTCCGCGTGGTGAGAAAGGATTGTACGTAAACTGTGAGTGGATCTGTGGTATGGAAGAGGAATACGACGAGTTGATAAAAGATAGAGAGATTTGTCCCGTCAAAGGATCGCGTTTTGTGTCATTGAAGAGCGCCGGTTACGTTCGTTTTGAGATCGAGAATACGAAGAAGAAGAAGAAGCAACAGCAGCGGCAGTGGCAACGGCAACAACAGCAGCATCAGCAGCATCAGCAGCAGCAGCAGCAGCAGCAGCAGCAGCAGCAGCAGCAGGAGGAGGAGAAGGAGGAGAAGAAAAAGTTGGTGGTAGTGGTGGTGGTGGCGGTGGTGGTGGTGTTGGTGGTGGTGGTGGTGATAGTTGTGAAGAAGGAAAAGGAAGAGAAGAAGGAGGAAGAGGAAGAAGGAGCGGAAGAAGAGGAAGGTTCGGTCGTTTTTCTTCTTCCCCTTCTAAGGAAGAGGAGGAGGAGGAGGAGGAGGACCGGCGTTCGCAGTCGCCTCGGAATTCTTCGTTCGGAGGAGCAATCTGAGGACCAAACTAAAGGAGAAGGAGGTGGTAGAAGAGAAGGAAGAGGAAGGCCGGAAGGAGGTGCGTCGGCCTTTCGGATGTCGGCGCGCTACTGCCGCGACATCGACGACGACACCTCGTGTTTCGAGGATCGTCCGCCGTCGAGTTTCTCTACTGATACGAAGGTGACAACATAATCTATATATATATATATCTATATGTATTTATTAAAATGTGTGCATATATATTTATATATATGGATATGTAGATAGATATATAGATAGATGTCGTTTAAAAAAACGAATCTGCTCAACCGACGTGGACGATTACAGTTCTGTCCAGGTCTGCCGCGGATCGATTTCCTAGTGGCGCGACCGAACGCCAGAGGGGGAAAGAGAGAGAGAAAGAAAGAGAGAGAGAGAGAGAGAGAGAGAGAGAGAGAGAGAGAAAAGGAACGGCTTGAGAACGGCAGGGAGGGTGAGACGGAACCAGGCAGTACCATCGAAAACGGGGGTTGGGACGCGTCGCGTACGAACCTCGCGCTTGTGCGCGTTTATGTTTCTGACCAGTCAAAGAGACCGCCGTGAAAGGAGAGAGAGATAGAAGGAGAGGGAGGGAGGTAGTAAAAGAGAGAGAGAGAGAGAGAGAGAGAGAGAGAAAGAAGAGAGAGAGAGAGGAGAGAGAGAGAGAGCGAGGGTGTAGGATCTTTGAAAATGGTTTCCACTTGAAAGGATGTCTCGTGCAGACGGTGGAAACTTGTCTGAGAATTTGATCGATTACCCCCCCCCCCCCCCCAATGAAATGACGTTATTCTGTAATTTTCTTTTCTTCGTATTTTTCTATCCTCTTTTTTTTGTTTTGTTCCATAGGTTGTTCAACCTTTCTTCTCAACCTTTGTTCCAACGTATTAACAATGTCGATTTGTTGAAATAGGTTGTTGTTTGTGAATATTCCTTCGCAATCTCGATTTAACGGTAATATTTTTTAAACGAATAACAAATGATACTGAGAACGAAAAAGACGTTTCTGTCCACCACGAGGACGAGGGCGAGGGCGACTCTCAGTGACCTCTGGCGATAAAACGATCGTGACCATTTGGAAAGGAGGGTTGAACGCGTGTACGATGAAACATTACCATGAATCAAGGGTCTCTTTCTCTCGCTCTCACATTTTCTTTTTCTATCGCTCATATGGTCCGGTTTGGTAGCAAAAAATCAACGAGATTCACCACCCCTCGTCGCTTTGGTCATTTATCGAAATTGGTTATGTATCCAACCTCACCGAACAATAGCAAAGACCTCCTCGTTCCTCCCTTCTGACCCTCTTACGCCCTCTGATTCTTGTCGGTCGATAGACCCGACTCACAACGTACCTTCCCTTCTCTCTCTCTCTCTCTCTCTCTCTCTTTCTGTGGTATGATTTCAAGTTCCTCGAAATATATTTGCTAAACTCTTAGCTTTCATTAGCGTCGATGAAATCGCCATTTCGCGCGTACAGTCTCGTGCAAAAGATGCTTTGATAAATGATTTACACGTTAACAGTTTTGCATCCGTATCGACAACATAATGATATTATGTATTTACTCGATTCGATCAGGATGAGCAGAAACCGAAATAAATGTAAAGAACTATCGATCCTAAACTTTTCGGCATCGATGAAATCTAAATTAAGTCTCGGTTACGCTTGAACTAAACTACGGCGGTAATTCAGCGCGGGAGAATTGAATAGATCACTCAAAGGCAATCATATAACCGATCCTCGTTTAGTTTTGACCTTACCATTCTATTCGTCGTTTAACCTAACAGCAAAACGTCGCCGTATGAACGAAAACGTAGAGAAAATTGGACGTAACATTAACCGCGAGAAGAGGGAAAAATTAACTTCGTAATGGCTTGCTCGATTATAAGCGGCTATCGTTTAATCCTCGCAATAGCCTAGTAGATTCTAGATGGGAGCCAGGAAACGAGAGCTTCCTGTTCACGTTTAAGAATCCGAGCTCTACTCTCTATCTCTCTCTCGATCTCTCTCTCTCTCTCTCTCTCTCTCTCTGTCTCTGTCTCGGATGGATTCCTTTGATCATTCCGCGAATTTCATTTAGCAACCAGCCCACGTTTTTATTCTTTCACGTAAATGTATTTCTCGAGTAAGGAGTTAAAAGTTCATGGGTCGATGTGTGATTATCGTCATCGTGTTATGTCGTTGTCGTCATCGTCCTTGTTGTGGTCGTCGTCGTCGTTGTCGTCATCGTTGCAAGATAGGGTCGATTTTGCCGTTAAAGAAAGTGTACGAACTGGCGACACGGTGTCTACTACTCGTTCATTCGTTCGTTTCTTACCTTGACGATTCCTTTTACGTCCCGGGGTGACGACCCTAATGGGGAAGACGGGAGATGGAGGAGGGAGGGAGGGTGGAAAGCCCCCGTGTCTCCCCTTTTTCTACTTTGACTCTATTATTTATACGAGAAAGAAAACCGGCGAATACGCAGAACGAAAAAAAAAACTTCTTCGAGGGAGTTGGCCGCAACGTTTTAAATATGAATTGTCCGATGTTCGTGCGAAGGGTGTATTATCCCTTTAAAATGAACCTTTCAGTCGTCGTAGCCCTCTTCGTTAACGCGACAATCGAATTGCTTGTTTCCTGTGTCTACTTTGCAAAGCGTTAGCCCCAAGCGTGTATAGCATTACCTTTACTTTCTCTCTCTTTCTCTATCTTTTCCTCTTTCTTTCTCTCTCGCTCGCTCGCTCTCTCTTTCGCGTTTCATTTGAATATAATATTAATAAACGTTAGGTTTATCCAAAATTTTTCACATCGATCATAGCTATTCTTCTTGACCATCAGTTAATTGAAAACATCGATACCTTCCATCGCGAAACCTCTCTCTATAGAAAACTTTTCACCAAACCACACTATCTTCTATTCTCTTCCCATAGTGGTTTTCGTATCAGTTTCGAATAGACGCAACTATTTTTGTGTGGCATTCGATCGTATACAGTGGTCACTCAGGTACGATTGAATTTCCTATAGACTATGGATGTTAACAAATCGGATCTATTCAATTAGATCAATCTTTGATCCAAACGATTTTTCGATTGATGTATAAATATATATATGTACATACACATACACACACGTACATACATTGTGCATCAGTATCTTCGCAAAATATTTCAATTTGTTTCGCGTTCAAATGAATCAACTATTAAAAAAGTTAAGAATTTTATGTACACGTAGATACGTACACATACATACATACATACATACATAGACAGATAGATATACATACATACATATACGTACTCCCACGAGTAAAACGAAAACATTGACTCCATTTACTCGTCAGCCCACTCGAGTAGGGAGACCGTAATTGTATGAGAAAAAAATACAAGAGACCCGCGAAGTCTTGAGAAAAGAGAAGCTCGGATGCGGATGCATTTGTTATATAGGCAAAGCTCTTTAATGTAGATAACGCGGAAAGGAAAGGACAATATCAAATATCTTTCCCCATCGTATTCTCTTTTAGATGAAAGAGGAGACCGATAACATTCCGTTGATCTTCGCGAGGACCTTGTTCGTTTGAATGCCACGAATCAGAGGGAGAAGGACGAGACACGGCAAGCTATTCTAAATCTAGTCTACGTGATATATTCCTTTCTTCGCTCTTTTATTTTCTCTCTCTCTCTCTCCCTCTCTCTCTTTCGAGTTCCACTTTGTACTGTCTAACTGGTCGTTGGTCTAAAACAGGTCGAAGACTCGTCTCTAAAGAAATTACGAGGATAAAAAATAACTGAAAGAAAAGGAAATCAATTAAATAAAATTGAAACAATATAAAAATAAAAATAACAAAATAATATATACATATATATATATATATACATATATATATATATATATACATATATATATATATATATACATATATATATATATATATATACACATACATACATAAATACATACATACAAATCAAACCGGTACGCGCTGAACATGTCGTTTTTTCCTCGAGACAGAGACAGAGATAAATAGATAGATAGATAGAGAGAGAGAGAGAGAGAGAGAGAGAGAGAGAGAGAGAGAGAGAGAGAGAGAGAGAGCAAAGAATGGCGATAAAGATTCGCGAGGCTAAAGGAGAGGGACGACGTGGCTACGAATTCTCTTTCCTTACTCGTCTTGATATTGGCTACTATGAGTACGTGCGAAACAGGACGACAGTGAGATCCTCGTGCAATTTATTACGATCGATCGAGACTGGCAACGATATCGTCTATAACAACGGCGTTAGAAACAACGGTGAAATCGACGACAGCAACGAAATCGGCGGCACCGTTACTTCCTTTTCGATCGATCGTATCACCGACGACAACAATAACAACGACGACGACAACAACAACAACAACAACAACAATAATAACAACAATAACAACAACAACGACAACAACAACAACCGAAGTGGTTACAGTAACGGAGAGAGATCAACGGACTAGATTTTCCGTGTGCTCTCTCTTTGTCTCTATTTCTTGCACGATTCGTGATAAACGTAAGTCCTAACCTACTCCATTCTCCTATTTGTTCCTTCCTCCCTCCCCCCTCTCTCTTTCTCTTTCTCTTTCTTTGATATAATCTTTTTTTCTTTTTTTATACTTTCAAATCCTTTTAGCTTAACCCATTCTCTTTAACCCCCACGCCGCACCGCACCGCACCGCCCTAGTACCTCTCTCGTAGAGTTATACCTCGTCTCCTCTCCATCGTTTGTCTTGATTTAAACTGCCGATTCGACCATCGAATATCCTAATATCTCGATAAGCTTCTTCCCGAAGAAAAATTATTTTTTCTATCGTAGAATTCTCTTTTCATCTCCTGTTTTCCTTCCTCTCTCTTTCTTTTTTTTCTTTTTCCATCTCCTTCTATCCGACGGATCCTAACATCGAAAAGCTCTTTGAACGGATATAAAAATAATTTATACACGCGTTCTATTCTGTCGTAGAATTTTGTATACGTTTTTTTTTGTTTTATTTGTTAAATCGATTAGATCGATCCGTCCACGTAGGTAGGTAGGTAGGTAGGTGTACATATAAGTACATATACGATGCATACGTAGTATTTTCTTTGTTAAATGAAATTTTGTTTTTTCTTTTATCTATGGTATATAATCTATATCGATGTGGAATGGGTAGATGTAATATCTGCTCGCTTTTGTTAGCGCGCCTATCTTCTTAGAGCGAGTAAACACGTAAGCACGATCCCTTTAGCGATATAAGGCGGTGTTAATGCTCTTTAACGCGTCATCCTTCCGGCGATGACGTACGTACTGCTGCACACGTTTTGCTCGTTGACCGAACACGGGCCCAACCAAAGTTTAACCGATGAGAAAGGAAATGGCGTTTTGTGACGTTCTTTATATCGAATGACGTAAATGAGGAGAAGAAGAAGACGAAGACGAAGAAGAAGAAGAAGACGAAGAAGAAGGAGAGGAAGAAAAAGAAGAAGAAGAAAACGAGGAGAAAAAAGGATAAAGGAGAAGAAAAAAAAATAGAGTGGGAGAAAGACGAAAAGAAAAGCACGCATCTTACGAAACGCAGTTCAAGTTTTCTTCGCGACGTCGGCTAATAATCCTTTTTCGTTTATAGACGTTACGAAATACCAAAAGAAAATAAGAATTAATGTCGTTTATATTCTTTGGATTCATTTGTAGGATAGCGCGCGCGCGCGTGTGTGTGTGTGTGTCGCTAAGTTACGTCAGAGAATACATATATGTGTTCGCTGTGGTTGCAGTTCTGCAGCTGACTCTCTCTGTTTCTCTCTGTCTCTCTTTCTCTGTTTCTCCCTCCCTCCCTCCCTCCCTCTCTCTCTCTCTCTCTCTCTCTCTCTCTCTCTCTCTCTCTCTATGTCAGAACAGAAAAGTTATCTTGGCGATAATGTATAATTTAGTATCGACAGTCCCGTTTTACAATTTGGGTAACTCGAGGAAAGTCGGGCGCGATCTTTAAGGGAGAAACTTGAGAACATTCGTTTGACGTCTTCTACGTAAGAGAAAAATAAAAGATGAGCGATGGTGGTGGTAGTGGCGATGATGGTGGTGTGTTACGAGTTTAATATAATTGGATAGGTCAAAATAATTCAACTTTTTCATCGACAAATAAATTGGACACTTTTGTGTCTATTGCGTTTGGCCTTTTTATGATACAATTCGAAATATACCATACACGTTTGCCTTACGAATTCCTTGAAATTCGTGTAGAAAGAAAGGAAGAAAGGATAAAGAAAAGAAAGTAGATATTTATTCATACTTTCAAGGAGTGGATTTTTTTTATAATCAATTCGTTAGAAATTAATCGAGTTTCTTACGATTGAGTCAAAATGGAAAGAAATACAAAACAAAAAAACAACCCCAAAAAAAAGTAGAAAGATCTATTGATTATGATTTGAAGATTTTACAGATTTTTGGGAGAAAATTATCAGTCAGATCAAAGATACTTTATTTTTAACTATTTCAAATGTGACTCCCTCGTGAGTTTCATCCTCCTTCTCTCTCTCTCTCTCTCTCTCTCTCTCTCTCTCTCTCTCTCTCTCTCTTCTATTTTTTCTTTTCCAAATTATTCTTACGCTTACGTTTCCTTTTGGAAATTCCGAAGGCTAGAATATATCTTTACCATAAGGCGATACAAAAGATGGTATATACGAGTTGACAAAGAGAGGACGCGATTATCGATCCGCCGAGTTAACAAGTATACTACCGAAGCTATCTTATTTTCTGCTTTTCATTTCATTGAAGTTATATGTTAAAAAGCCTTCGATGTTCAATCTCTGTCGAAAGAATTTGTTTTTGTCTTCCTCACCCTGCCTCCCTCTCCCAAAAAACTCTCCGTCTCCGTTTCTTAACTTCTTTCTAGCCATTTAATCGAATCTCCGAACTTTTGCCAAAAAGAGAAAAAAGAAGAAAAAAGAAACAAATAGAGAAAGAAAAAAAGAAGAAGAAGAGAGAAGAAAAGAGTTGTGCAATGAAAAAAAAAAAGAAGAAGAAGAAGTTAAATTAACAAAAGCGAATTACAATTCTACGTTTTATTAGACCCTCTGGACTAAAGCGGATCCACCTTCGATATGTATATCCCCACGTCTTTCGTCTAATAATGTCTAATTGGCCAAGAAGAGATTGGCTCTAATCATATTACGAAGTAGTAGTAGTAGTCGATAATCAAGATAGGTCTCCCAATAGAAGCGATACAGATGCGGTACGACAAGGAAACCTTAGGAGAAGGCCTTGACATATGTTCTCGTTTACTTAGCTCTTTCTTATGCGCGGGAACTGATTTTTAAATAGTCCAATGTACGAATTATCGACCATGCCCCCCCCCCTTTACACGTTTCTTCGGTATTTCGTTGGAAGGGCGTAATTTTGAATACCGTCCGAGAAGATGTGTCAACCCTATAATCTAACGCAACCCTTTTTAATTTATGTAGCGGTTACTAATAACTAACTAGTTGGTAGTGGCACGTGAACGTAATAATAAATTTTTGTTTTGTCCTTTCTTGAAGGAAGGGATGGGGGAAGGGCGAGACGGAGAACAAAATGAAAAGCTATTTTTTTTTGTGTCTGATCGCTTCCCGTATCTTGTCCAATTTCTTTCTTCGTCCTTTTTCTAAATGTTGACATTGTGCGCGTACGCAGACAATTATGTGTGTGTGTGAGTGTTTTTTTTTTCTTACAGAAATACCAAGGACGAGTGTATCTCGCAGGATGGATTCGTGCGGGGTCTACTTGTCTCAGTTACGAGCGATGCTCGTGAGAAATCTTCTTCTGAAGAAACGTGAAAAACGGAAGACCATCGCGGTACGTCTGAATCATAAATAAATATATATATGTATATATATATTTATTTATTATCATTATTATTACTATTATTATTTATTATTATTTATTATTATTTATTATTATTATTATTATTATTATTATTATTATTATTATTATTATTTTACTTTTCTCTTCGACAAAATAATATTATTAACGCAATCACGTATATATAAACGTGACGCGGATTTATTTAATTTATCGTTCGTCGAATCGGCGAGCATCTTATTTAGAAATATCGTGATATCATAATTATAAAAGTGTAACTAACAATACACGGCGAAACACCAATTAACGGGGTATCTAATTAGCGAAATATTTAAACTCGTAGGAAAATAAATAAAGATAAGAAAGTTTATAGTACGTGCTCTGGTAGGTAACTCGGTAGCTCTGCTATACTGATCAATAATTAATACATATGTATAGAGATAAAGATCCGCGTATGGGTTTGCACGTTTTTAATAGCTCGTACCGCAGATAAACCGTACACATTGGTACTAATAAATGAAATAACGACAAAGGAATGTTATAACATCCGATGAGACCGAACGTCATGTTGTGTAATCAAGCTACTTGGAAAAACAGAACATGTGTTCCTTTTCATTGGCTCCAAATTCGATACATACATACGCGGGATACATGCAGCATGTATAAACGTATATATATATATATATATATATATATATAATATCGTTTAATAAGGAAATCGAACGATGGACGGGAAGGGGAGGGGAAGGGGGAAATAGAAATTGAGATTGGTTGTTAGATCGAACAAAAACGAGATTCAATGAAATCCCTTCGTACGATATACGACATATGATATAATATATATATATATATATATATATATATATATATATATATGTATATATATATATATATATATATATATATATATATATATATATAGACATATATATATGTCCTTGCGTTATATGGAGCGGGAAAACATTTTGGAAATCGCATAAATTTTCGGTAGGTCTGTTTGGTCAGTGGTGCGTTTCACGTGGCACAATTTCATTTTACCCATTGAAAAAGAAATGCAACAACGGTCATGGTTAGGTATACCTTCGTATTATACGTACGTACATATATACGATTTCGCAAAACTTTATCGATCAAATAATCATCGACCGTGGGTGACTGGTTAACGTATGAATCGTAAGTATTTCGACGAAAATAATGAGTCACTTCGATTGCTTTTTTCTTCGTTTTTCTTTTATTTTTTTTTTATTTTATTAATCACGAAGATGAATATCAAAAATAAAACGGAAAACCAAATGAATCATATTTCTCGCGTATTAACGCTTTTAAATTACGATCGAATCGACAGATTTACCGATGCCGAACTGGTATGGCGAACTGGATATGGCTTATTCTTTAATACGTACATTACATTTATATCACTGCACACACGTTCTCTCTCTCTCCCCCTCTCTCTCTCTCTCTCTTTCTCTCTCTCTCTCTCTCTCTCTCTTTCATGTTGATAACTCTCGGTAGGATCCCATTTGGAAATAAAAATATTTACCACGCACGTTCTAACACACTTGTACCACACATATCGCACGATAACACCGTGCTCCTTTTTTTCGACAATTAGAGCCGTCACAACTCCGAAGCGAAACGTCAAATAAAATAAATATAGGATGTGTATAAAAAAAAAAGAAAAAGAATAAGAGGGAAAAAAGAATGATATTTTCACGAATTATTTCTAACGGGAAACATCGATGAGAGACCGCGTATCGAAAAGTAAAAAAAAGGAAAGGAAATGAAAATCTATAATGAAGAGGCAAAATGTAGACGGGGTAGAGAGGGAAAGAGAGAGAGAGAGAGAGATACACACGAAAAATAGAAAAAAGGTAAAAAAAAAAGAAAGATCGACCGTGTTGGTTCGTGCCACGTCAAATTTTCTGCTTAGGAAATTCGCTAGGAGCACGAAAATAGAGGAACATCGAAGATCGATCGTAGCCCTAAGGGGGGGGAGGAGCGGCGTAGAGTGGTGGGAGGAGGTGGTGAAGGGAGGGAGGACACAGTTACGATTCCGTCGGATAAAGAAAGAGATCGATCGAAATTCTACATGCATTCTAGATGAACGTATACTTTGCCTTGGTGAGAATAACGAACGAAGATAGATGCATATTGTTTCAATACGACGATGAAATAACCGTTATTTTTTCTTCAAGAAAAATTCATTTAATTATACTTGAACGCCTTTAACACTGTTATTTCTCTCTCTCTCTCTCTCTCTCTCTCTCTCTCTCCCTCTCTCTCTCTCCCTTCCTTTTTTTACTCTTCTTTATCACGAATTTGTGTCCAGTAAGAGGAAGGGTTTATCTTAGCGAGAATGGAATGGGAATAAAGGAAAAAGAAAAGAAGGGGAGAAGGGGAGGAGGAAAAGGAGGAGGTGGAAGAGGAATAAGAAGAAAGGGATATGGATGCATTCGTATTGCCAAAGGATTTTCCGCATAGGAAGTATCTGGACTATGGAGAGTTTGGAGGAAGAACTGGGTAAAAAGGGAAATAAAAAGTTCGTAGATGGTCGGTTGGTTGGTTGTGTGTGGCGACGAAACGACTGCGTTTCACGGCTGGCCGCAGTGGCCAAGTAGGAAGGAAGGCGTGCTGCCAGTCGCAACGGTTGCGCTGCCATTTTTGCGTGCGTACCGTGCCAACTGGGCCAAGGGTCGAGGAGAAGAGAGAAATCGTTTATTGCTGCTCTGCCATTACGTATATATATATATATATATATATATATATATATATATATATATATATATATACATACATACATACATACATATATATAGATGTGTGTGTATGTGTAGTAATGCTAGTTGGTAGATGGATTTTTTAAGGGAAACTCGCATTTTTGAACTTTGTTTCTTTTTCTTGCATTTCTTTCGTATTTTTTATTTATTTCTATTCTTCCATTTTCGTTGTCCTTTTCTTTGTCCTTCCTTGCGTCTCACTCCACCCCCTTCCCGCCCCTTCCTTTTATATCCCTTTTATTTTTCTACGCGAACGTGACACAACAGGATTATGTCCTGGCTCCGAACAAACCCATCATCGATATATATCCTATCTCTTCTTTCTATCCATAGATATTTTCCCCCCCAAAAAAAATAAATAAATAAATAAAATGAAGGTAAAGCTATATACAGATGGGTAGTATATCGGGTTCGATGATAATAAATTACGCGAGAAATCTTTTTTTGGATTTTATCGCCCGAAATTTTAAACTTTTTAAATCAAATGAATATCCGTATAAATTGAATGTTAAATTCTTTTGATTAATTTTATGCGTGTTCCAATTCCTTTAGACTTTTATACGATGATTTAAGGCGGATTTAACGAGCTGATCCGTAATGACGTGCGTTAAATAAGAACGAGGAAAGTAAAACAAAAAGCGAGGGAGAGAGAGGGAGAGGGAGAGAGAGAGAGAGAGAGAGAGAGAGAGAGAGAGAGAGAGAGAAGATAAAGATAGAGGAAGAGATCGTGTGCCAATTCAATTTCAATATATCCCAAGTGATATTAGCCAGTGTTATTTTCTTAAAATTTATGGATGATATCGGAGGCTCTCTCTTATCCTCCTCTCTCTCGTACTCCTAGGAATAATCTTTTCAAACGGAAAAGAAACGAGATGTTGATTTTTTAAAATGTCACCTTTTACTTTCTCCCCCATGATACTCCCTTTCATCTTCATTCCTAAGACACTTTTACGCGTGCACGATTCCTTCATTTTCTTCCGAGAAAATGTTAGGGGGTTCGTACGTTTGACGGATCACCAGGATATCATCCTTCCTTTCTTCCTTTCCACTTTCTTTTTTCTCTTTTTATCCTTTTTTCTTTCCCTCGAAAGAGAAAGATTTGTCACGATGATCAGGACGGCAATGGCAACGGCAGAGGCAACGGGAAAAATTACTTCTTTCTCGGGTTTCTTTGCTTAGTTTCCTTGCCCTTGAAAATGTTAGGATCGAGTAGATTGGTAGGGCCATTGTTCCAGAGACTACTAGAAATAGTCTCCGTCGGTTCTATTATATTTGGCAGTAGATGTGGACCGACCAAGAAATAGACTTGCTCGACCCAGGTTGGCAGCGGTACGCCGACGGCACAGCATTGCCAAACAGGCAAACCAAGATGTACCAGCATCATACGAAAGTATCTGGTGAAATCGTCGGCCAGATGATACCATCGATCTGCAGTTTCCCGATGTAGCCAAATTTCGGGTGCCGTTTGTTCGGCCGTACTTGTGTATACCAAATATACCTTCCCGTCGGAACTGGTGGGAAAGCAACGTGCTATCTCGAAGAGTTTCGAACCACGCGGATTAACCGCGTGAATCCTCGTCGAGTTGCCGGCGACAACGTCCTCGGTACTCCCTCCTACGAGTATCTCGACTTCCGGTTCGTTGTCCCCTCCTTCCTCCGTAGCCAGGCTCGTCGTCGTTCCGCTTTGACGATCCTTCCCATGTCCGAGGTAACGTTTTAGGGACGACAGCTTGCCTATCTCCATTCGCCCTACCGGAAATTCCTCGCCTGTATAAATGAACGAGTGTCTAGCTAATTCGATATCCCTCTTCGAGTGAAATGAACAAGAACTCAACGCGAACGAATGACAAACGATTGACGTGCATATATGATGGCCTTGAGAAAAAGAATATTCTTCCATGTAAAAGGACAGAGAGATAGATAGAGATAGAAAGGTGTAAAATGAAAGTAGTGAAATGGAGTCAAAAGAAAAGAAAAGAAAAGAAAAAAGAGGAAAAAATCTTATAAAAGTCTACGAGTATAAGAGATGTGAGTGTTCGGTCTTAAAAGAGGACAATATTTTACAACGGGAAATCTCGTATGGGAGGGAAAAAAAGAGGGAAAAAAGGAAAGGGAATGGAGAAGACGGAAGAAAAAGAAAAAGGAAAGGGAAAAGGAAAAAAAAGATATAAAGGGAAGAAGTACCTGCTATCTCGAGATTCCACTGTAGTAGAAAACCATCGATCGAGGCATAGAAATTCTTCACGTCTTCCGGCAACATGCAGCCGTGTCGTTGCTCCCAATTCGCAATGGCATTCCGTTCGCAACCGTTTCGTCTGTTGACGCGAACGTTTTTAACGCACGGCGAATTTTCTAATATCTTGACGACGCCCAAAGTTAAGTTCTCGTAGAACGAATCTTCGGTGACTACGTCGACGAAAAATGACATAGTCTCGTTACTACCGCGCGAATCCATTTTTTTTTCTTATTTTCTTATTTTCTCATACGCAAACGTGTCAGAGATTACGATGATACTTTGTAACACGAGAAACGAGGAAGAAGAAGGCAGGGCCGGCCGGGGCCGCGGTTGCTTTTCCCTTCTGTAAAATATATATTGCTTTCGTTTAACTTGTTTATCGTCATGGCAACGGCATATCAAAGCGAACAACGGTGCTTCTCTATTCACCCTTTCGCGAACGAACGTCTCTAACATGATAGGAACACACCTTTATGTAGGTCCCGCTTGTCGTTGTCCACGTTCGTACGATTCTCATCGCGCTCAAACATCTGCGTTGGCATACGCACGTGTTAAGAGGGTGTCTTTTTCGAACAGTAAGGTTTGAATCATAATGCAAAAGAAACTTGTCTTTGTAGAAAAAAGAAAAAGAAAAAAAACAGAAAAAAACGGAAGAAGAAAGGAAAAAAAGGAAGGAAAGAAGAGAAAGAGAGAGAGAGAGAGAGAGAGAGAGAGAGAAAATTAACCCACGCGTTTCGCTTTTATACGCGAGGAATTACATACATTAGTATGCGTATACTCGTAACATATGATTTTCAGACACGTTCATTATCTTTCCGTCGTCATCGATGGGACGAACGTTAAGGGGATTGTAAGGATTAGTCATAAAACCTTCCCCTCCATTGTTCCCAGGAGATTGTTAGTGTATTTCGAAGGAACTCCCATATGCTCTCTGACAATATCAATGTTGTTAATATAATACGATCACGACGTTAAATAAAATTGATTTGTCAAGAATAATAAAGAATGTAGGTATCGTTAGGAAATGCAAGTTAAAAAGTATTGACTTTTACACATACGAGATCTTTTGCCTATGTCAATGAATTATAGTATGTATTTTTTTTGTCTTAAAAAAATTTTATTTTATATATATATTTGTTTTATTATCGTAGGAGATCTTCCTGCCTCTTTATACTCTGGGGATTCTCATAGTGGTAAAGGTGTTGATACCTAATCCAAATTATCCCGCGATGACGACGCAGAGGCACGAAGGGAATATATTCGAAAAATTCACCGGTCATAAGAACAATACGATAGCTGTGGTACCTAATTCGACAGAAACTCTCGTAAGTTAACGTCGTACTACCCTGTATACAAATATCTCGTAAAAATTCGTATTGGAAATTTTTTCTTTAATATCGTCAATTTGTTCCTCAGGCCTTTTTAAATTCGATGAACACCCTTTGGCTGTCCATGAGGGATTATCCTAGCAAGTTACCTCTGAATTTTATGATATTTGATACGAAGGATGATCTACAGGCAGCTTACTGGAGAGATCCATATAGCGTACCTCTGGCTGTGATCTTCGAAGACTCTCAACCGATCACTCAACGTCTCCTGTAAGACTGTTTATATAGACGTATATATATATATACATATATACATATACACGCACAATATTTCAGTCGGATGTATTAAATTGCTACGTTGATGCCGATAGTTGTTTACGTTCTCGAAAAGCTTTCCCCCCTCCCCCTTTCAATCTTTTATAATCTAAATCGAAGGAGAGGTTAAAATGGCTATTTGTATCTTTTAGATACGAGATTAGAACAAATCCTTCTTATACGTCGCCTCCTTCGCCTACCGAACTCTATTCCGCTTCGGTTACTTGTCGGAAGGACACCAACCATTGGATGGGAGGCCTTCTGTCAATAGAAACTGGCGGATCGTGTCCCGTGAATAACTACTTGCATTCTGGCTTCTTAGCGTTACAAATGCTAATGGATATTACGAAAATAAGGGTAAGCCGGTTACTCATGGAGTCTTAGATTATATTGCTCTCCCTCTCTCTCTCTCTCTCTCTCTCTCTCTCTCTCTCTCTCTCTTTCACTCTTACGAAATACATCTAATGTATTACTTCCTTCTTTACTCCACAGCTTGACACGCAAAACAACGACGTAACCATTCCAGATATAAAATTAGAAATGTTCCCGAAAGAAGCGTTTACAGCTGGTAAGAAATAGCTTCTATCTTCGAAGAAACGATAATCGAATTTTTTTTCCCTTTCTATCTTTCTCTCCTTCTTAATACAACTCTTAATAATACATTTTCCAGATTGGATGTTGGCCTTCAGAGTCATTATTCCTTTGTACATGGTATTAGCACTTTCACAGTTCATCACTTATCTATTGATACTAATCGTCGGTGAAAAAGAGAACAGGATTAGAGAAGGAATGAAAATGATGGGCCTTAAAGATTCTGTCTTTTGGTAAGTGGTTTTTTTTTTTGTTAAATTGTCCGATATTATTACGATATTTGCGTTCTAATATGTGTTCACTTTTAAATGCGTCAAATATTGATATACGTATTTCGTGCTTTAGGATGTCCTGGTTCATTATCTACAGCATCTTCGTCCTGTTACTATCTGCCGTTGGAGTGATATTACTCTTCACTCTACAAATGTTTCAGCATACACACTTCCTACCGATATTCCTTTTGGTCGTACTTTATAGTTTTTCCATCATCATGTTTGCCTTCATGATTACACCATTCTTTGATAAATCTCGCGTGAGTATTTTATGTTGAGGAAGAAAGGAATTTCTTTTTTTTTTGTTTTTTTTTTTTTTTTTAAATCAAACATCTATTGTAACATTATTAGAAAAGCTTTCCAGATTTTCAGCTAATATACGAGACGTATCTCGTTTTAGACTGCCGGTGTCCTTGGAAACTTTGCAGTAACGATATTGAGCTTGATGTACTTCATTCAAGTCTTCGTAGACGATTCTAGCTCGATCTCATTTTGGCTGGTATCGCTTTTAAGCCCAACGGGCGTTGCATTGGCCATGGATAAGGTTGGTGGTCTTCCTAAATGTTCGTCGAAAAGAAAAAATACAAAACACAAAAAAAGAAAAAAAACCTAGATCAATAAATCCTTTTTCTTTTTTTTTTTCTCTTTACACTCTTCGTAGGCCTTGGTACTGGATTTGCAAGGACAAGGAGTGAATTTCGATAATCTTTGGTGTGGTCCTGGTATACCTTTCGGTGGAAGTCTCATTATGATGACTCTAGACATATTCTTATATGCTTGCTTAGCCTATTATTTGGACTCGGTTATGCCAAGTACGTTTAAAAAATCTTTTCTTTTTTCTTTCTTTTGTTCTCCCTGCGACGTATCTGACGATATTTTCAATAACAACTGGTGGTGTCGGAGATGGGAGGGAGAAGAGAGAGGGGAGAGGGAGGGGAAGGCGGAGAGACCATAATCCTTCATAACATTTTGATTAATAGGCGAGTACGGCACGAAAAGATCACCATGGTTCTGCTTCACGCCTGGATTTTGGTGTCAGCGTAAAGTTCAAAGGGTACCGTCGTCCAACGGCGAGTCGAATTCCTTCATTCCAGGAGAGGAAACGAACAGAGACGTCGAACCGGTCGTACGTGAGATGAAGGGAAGGGAGGCAATTAGAATTGTAGATCTTTTTAAATCCTATCAAAAATGTCGCAAGCCCGAGACGAAGGCGGTAAACGGTATAAATCTGACGATTTACGAGGGACAAATAACGGCAATATTGGGACATAACGGGGCCGGTAAAACGACATTGTTTAATATACTCACTGGATTGACATCGCCGACGGCCGGTACAGCCTTGATATTTGGTTACGACGTACGCGATTCGAATGATATGCAGATGATAAGAAGCATGACGGGTGTGTGCCCCCAGCATGACATTCTGTTTGATCTGTTAACGCCAAGGGAACATCTCGAATTTTTTGCCGCCGTACGTTGCATTCCAAAAGCAATGATCGAACACGAGGTATGACGATATTATTTTTGAGGGATGTGAAATAATCTCTCGATCGTTGTTATTACGGTCACGTTTATCGTCTCGTCGTAAATTATAAACATAAAAATACTTTCGAATTATTCGTGTTATTCGATATCGCAGGTTAAGAAAACGTTGAAGGACATAGACCTGGTCGAAAAGGCAGATACCTTTGCAAAATACTTAAGCGGTGGTCAGAAGAGAAAGCTCTCAGTAGGTATCGCCATTATCGGTGATCCTAAGATCATTATCCTTGATGAGCCAACGGCCGGAGTGGATCCTTACTCGAGAAGACAAATGTGGTCCTTCCTGCAATCCAGAAGGCACGGTAAAGTCATTCTTTTAACGACTCACTTCATGGACGAAGCAGACATATTGGCCGACAGGAAGGCAGTTATAAGTAAAGGGAGATTGAGATGTTGCGGTAGTTCGTTGTTCTTAAAAAATAAATTCGGTATCGGTTATCATTTAACGTGAGTATCAAGTATAAATCTATGAACAAATTATAAACATGCTTAACGTTCATTTATTTTTATTTTCTACATTCTTCTCTTTCGACGATCTTTTCGTTTTCCCTTTTTTTTTATCATAGAATTATCGTTGCAGTCTCGTACTCGAGGGGAACGCAAGGGAGCATGCGATAGCACGATTAGTATCGTCCCACGTGACGAAGGCCGAAAAGGCAAGACGCCACGGTCGAGAATTGAGCTTCATCTTGCCTCACAATTCCGTGGAAAATTTCGCCTCACTATTTTCGGCCATAGAGCATGAAATCAAAACGAGATCGAGCAGGTTGGGTATCAGTAGTTACGGAGTATCTATGACGACCCTGGAGGAAGTGTTTTTACATCTGGAAAAAGACGAAGAAACGGAGTGTACCATGGACAATCTGTCAAAGAAAATGGTTCGTAATCGTGCACTTAGTAGATCGTTGTCCTTGCAGTCGAAAAGTACATCGTACCAGAGTTTACAGAACGAAGGTGTTACCGTTCAAAATGATGGTCAAGCGAAAGGTAATTAATTATATCAAAGTTATTCGACATTTGAAATCGTTACATTCAGATATATATATGCGTCGATCTCGCGTATATTATATATATTTTTACGCAGGAGCAGGTGATCTACCAGACGGAGTTCACAATGATAGGAATCCTCCTGTTCTCGGCCTTGGCTTAGACCCCATCAAAATTCGGCCTAACTTCCTTCAAATACTTTACGCCATGCTACGCCTAAGGGTACTCAGGCTGTTTAGAAATATTCAACTACTTTACTTCACCATCGTTGCTCCCCTTGCTCTAATAATCCTTGGTCTCTATATCAACAGTATTCAAACTGTCGACATTAAGATGCAATCACTTCAGCTCAACAGCGGTATACCTTTATATATTATTTTTTCCCCCGTAATCGTCAAACTTCATCGGAATACCTAATAAACGTTTAAGATATTTTCTCCCTCTCCATAAATTTTTTTAGACACCTACGGCAATGAAACGAAAATATTATATTTGAATAATACCAAAGTCGACATAACGCCCTTGATAGAGGGTATTAGTCAAGATGTTAAGCATATCGAGGAATACGATGGGAACTACGTTAATTTGTTAAAAAGCGCACCGCACGTAGCGGCATTTAATATCAACGATTATACCTTTCCAAAGATGAATTTAACGATCGTATATAACGATACGATGCAACATTCTTTACCGATCTTATTGAATGTACTGTTAAATACTTATTACAGGTACGTATGTTACTCGTCCTTTACAGAAGAAAAAAAAGAAGAAAGAAAGAATGAACAACGACAAACAAAATTACGTTAGAATTACACAATAATCGTTGGAATTATCGTTAAAAACAGATTAGTAGCTGGAAGGGACGACATAGAGCAAATTGGAATAAAAACACATCCGTTTCAACAGACATCACAGCCGCAAGAATTTAATATAGGCGTTGCCAGTTCAGCGTTATTTATAGGAATGGATTTTGTTTTATTACCGATCACTTTGGCAGTCGATATGGTTTATGATAGAGAAGTAAGAATAATTTTATTCGATCATCTTTAATCAACGACGTTATTCAAACGTTTTAACATTCGATTTTTTATTTTATTTTATTTATTTATTTATATATATATATATTTTTTTTTAGATAAAAGCGAAGAATCAATTGCGCGTCAACGGCCTGTCGTTTCCTATGTACTTCCTTACATATTTTATTGTCCTCGTCGGCCTGATGACATTTATTTGCTCATGTATCATTGGTATTATATTTCTCTTCGACGTGCCTTCGCTTCAAGAACCGCCAGCACTCATCACCCTTGGCGCCCTTTTGATGTTATACTGCCCGTCGTCCATCCTTTTCTCGACCTGTTGGAGTTACATCTTCGATAAGATGGACTCCGCACAAAGTATTTTACCGAATATCGCTACGTTCTTCGGACTGATACCGTTTATGCTTGTCGTGATCCTAGATATGCTAGGCGTCGGTAAGCGATATATATATATATATATATATATATATATATATATAAATATTTCAAAAATTATTTAAATAAAAATCTCGCCAATCGACATGAAATAATGATACTTTTTAAGGTGGTACAGCTGCATTCGCTTTGCACGTGGTCTTTTCACTGTTAAATACCATGTATGTGCCCTACGCGGCGGTGTACTATGTAGATCGCGTCCATTTAATGTGCTCCATTAATGCTGCCTGCCATCATTTAACTATGTCGGATTATCTTACAACGGAGATCGTACTGATGGCCGTTGGTGTATTGTTACATTGTCCATTATGGTTCTTCGTATTGCTCTTATTGGACATCAAGAAAAGCGGTGGAAACGTTAGCGATTTCTTCAAGCACTTCCTGGTTAGAACTGCCATATGTTTCGTTCATCGTTTAATTATCCACGTACGTGTACGAACAAATGTTAATTTTTTTTTTTTCTATG
Organism: Dolichovespula media; assembly: GCA_911387685.1. Classification (NCBI taxonomy): domain Eukaryota; kingdom Metazoa; phylum Arthropoda; class Insecta; order Hymenoptera; family Vespidae; genus Dolichovespula; species Dolichovespula media. The sequence goes on along the minus strand of OU426853.1, from coordinate 964,464 downwards.
TACGCGAACTGTAGAGAAACGGTGGCTCTATCGGCGAGGAGATAATGGAAAATTCGGACGTGGGCGAGCATGAAGATGCTGACGTAAAGACTGAAAGACAGAGAGTGTTCAATCTTATTACGTCGCCTTCCGTTCAACAATCACCGGTGGTATTGGTACAGGTAAGAAAAATAATTTTCTACAAACGGGCAAAATAACGAACACGGTCATTTTCTAACGACCATTTTCTCTCTAATCGCGATCATTGAACACGCTTTAGAATCTACGGAAAGAATATCGTCAACGAGAAGCAGTTTCTTGCAGCTGTTGTAACAAACGAGAGGAAGAGACGACGCCGCAAATGCAACGAAAGGTCGCCGTTAGAAATTTATCGTTGGCCGTCGAACCCGGCGAAGTTTTCGGACTTTTGGGTCATAACGGAGCCGGGAAAACTACCACGATGAAGATTATCATCGCGGAGGAAGCGGCTACACGCGGTAGGGTACAAATTGGCGGACACAATATTCATTCTCACATGGAGGAGGCATTCAGACAAATGGGATATTGTCCGCAACACGATGCCCAATGGAAGAATATCACCGTACGAGAACATTTGGAATGTTACGCGGCTATACGCGGTGTACCTTGGGGAGAGATTAACAGGTTTAACCTTTGATAATACTTACGTACAATATCGCGCAACAATAAATTTCATGTTAAAAATTAATGATATTATTGCAGAATTGTCGATCTCTATCTATCCGGTCTTCAGATTCACGAACATGCCGACAAGCAAACTCAAGAATGTTCAGGTGGTACAAGAAGAAAGCTTAGCTTCGCAATGGCGATGGTTGGAGGACCAAAAGTTGTTTTAATGGATGAACCTAGTACGGGTATGGATCCTAGATCAAAGAGATTCCTATGGGATACCATCCTTGCCAGTTTCCAGGTATTATCTTAACAATCGTCCCCATGATTAATTCCCCTTTGTAGAATCCCGATGGAATTTTTAAATATTAATTTTAAATTTAACATTCGATATTTTGTTTTCTTTTTTTTTTTCCTTTTTTTGACAGGGCGGCCGAGGAGCGATTCTTACGACTCACTCGATGGAAGAGGCCGACGCACTGTGTTCCAGAGTCGGTATAATGGTCAAAGGTGAATTGAGATGCGTAGGCTCGACGCAACACCTGAAAAACCTGTACGGTGCCGGTTACACTTTAGAGATGAAACTTTTGGGCGGCGATTGTACCCCTACCACACCTTCCGGCGATAGATTATCTGCATTGAAAGAATTCGTTGCTGGTCTCTTTCCCGATGCAACGTTAGAGGAAAGCTTCGCGGACAGATTGGTCTTCGCCGTTCCTCAACACGCAGTGAACTCGCTGGCCGAGTGTTTTATGCAGTTGGAGAAAGGTGAGAGAGAGAGAGAGAAAACTATTGTCTCACAAGAAATACACAATTATCGAATTTTCAATGCATGCGTGAAGTAAGAAAGGGATAAAAAAAACACCCCCTCCCCCCACCCAAAAAAAAGAAAAACAATTCTGACGTATACAATTTTTAAATTGCAGCCAAGCAGGAACTAGACATCGAGGAGTATAGTTTCAGTCAAACAACCCTGGAACAGGTGTTTCTCAAGTTCTCGCATTACGACGAGAGCAATAGTGGTGAATGACGATCTAGATGTTCAGTGTTTTAGTATTTTGTTTTTAATTATGAACGTGCTATACTTTCAAGACTGCTCAATTGCGCGCGCGCGTGAGAGAGATAGAGATAGAGATAGAGAGAGAGAGAGAGAGAGAGAGAGAGAGAGAGAGAGAGAGAGAGAGAGAGTATTAAAAGTCATTGTTTTTATGTAACAGTTAAAGAACACCGAAACGAAATGATATTAAATTATCGTTGTGTTAAAACGCATACAATTAATCGGGCGATTGCACTAAAATGCGAGTACGAGCCGATGTTGAACAAAAAAAAAAATTTTCTTTCCGTTCGTTCGAAGGCGTTTCAACAAAGTTATTATAATCGTCTAAACCTCGTTGATATATTATTAATTAATTGATTAATTAATTAAACATTATGTCACAATGATTCATAACAAGCACGACCTTTTTCCTCTATGAGGATTCAGTGGCATACATTAAAATGCTTTTTGCCCAACGGGAAAGATTGTATTATCCCAAATCTTCAACAATTGATTATAGATGAAACGCGTATTCTTGTTAAATAGATAATTCAAAGGACAATGTACATTGTCCCGAGATATGCTTTCGTCAGTACTGTGTAAATCATGTAACAGATAATGCACAATTAATGAATGAAACGACTATTTAAAACGAAATTTTTTCAGTCGTAGTATAAGCTAACGTACATTACATACATACATACATACATAAAGTATATAAATAAATAAATACGTACGTACGTACGTACAAACATGCATACATATATTAAACAAGTTTGGATTCTAATTTTAGGGCTTCCTGAAGAAAAGATTTTTGTAAAAGCGAATAATTTGAGAATCATAAGATATAACAAAAAAATAAACCTAGTAATTCGGGGTTTTGGTATCCATGATCCCTTCACCTTGACTGTATGTCACTGTCAGGATCGTATATCTCGACTCGATAATATTAAAAACAAAAAAATAACAAAAAAAACGCACACACACTGCGAGTATATAATATAACATACCGATATACATAGATGAACGGCGAACGGGTAATAAAAATCGTCTTTTTCTCGTGCTCGTATTTTTGTGCATGCAAGAGTTCGCGACTTTTGCGTTTACGTATGTGCGTTGATAACAATAAGCGACGAATGAATAAGTGTTAATAATTAGGATATTGTAAATAGTCTCGCAAGATAGTGGTTCGAGCGCCATTTAATATACATACAAAACAAATTCCGTTTTCAGCGATAAACAATAATGATTTAAGAATCTATTGGTATCTAACGATTTTCGTAGTTTTAATATTATTTTATGCTATCTATCTTTTAGATTACCAAGAAAAAAAAAAGAAAAAACAAACAAACAAAAAGAACTCGCGCAGCGGTCTCGTAAAAATACTGCACTGGAATTGGATCCTGTAATGTATCTGACGTTAATCCAAGAATGGACGTAACGTTTACGATCGTTATCAGGAAGGATGCGCGGATATACCCGCGTGATAATATACTTATATCGATTTATTTACTTTTAATGCGACAATTTGTTATCCGCAAACGTATGAAAAAATAGCATTTTATCCCGATATCGAGGAAGATTGAAAAATAATTTTAATCATCGGATACGTATTATTTGCGTATTCGTGAATAATTCGAATGTCGATTTAAGTAAGATCGACGAATAATTTTTACGTAACTATCATCGATCCAAAGAGGGGCGCATAAAAACTAGAGATTATAGTACTTATATTTAAACGTTTCTCTCTCCCCGTCTGTCTTATGGTCTTTTATCAAGCTTTTTTCGATCACAAGCCAGAAAGGATACGATAGATCGTTATTATTGCCTCGTTAAGATCTGAAATCATAATGATGATAATGATTTTTATGATGATGATGAATTGATGGAATGAAGTTATATTATTTCCATTTAGATAAAAATGAAACGTATAGAAAAGAAATGGAATCTCGTATGATCCGATTTGGAATGCGATATCGAACCGAATGGTTGGCTAATTATCGTTGACAAAAATTTGAATTTCTTGTGTACCGAATCGATCGAACATTATCCCGAATAAAAGCGTAATATGCTTTTAAATTTAGTTCCGATCAATGCGCGTACGCTTGAAAGTTCAATTATTGCTTTTTGTCTCTTCATTGCCTACAGTAACGTCAGAAGGGTGGAAAGAAAAAATATTGCTGCCGATATAAATTAAAAAAAAAATTATATATATATTTACAGGGTGGTTCGTTAAAATGAATGATCTTTTCTCTCTCTTCGAATACCATCGATCGTTCTGTGATCCGTTTAGGAAAAAGTCTCGTTTGTCGTATAATAAACGGAGAACGCTATTTGAAAGTGAGCTTAGGTAAAAAAAAATTGTTACGATTCTTTCGTTCGAAATTACCTTGTAACGTAATAGAAATTGTGAAGGATCTATGATAAATTCTTTCCCCTTTTTGTACTTTCATTTTCTCGGAAAAGATGTTGGAACGTTATTAGTTGAAAGCGAGTACAATTAATGAACCACCCTGTATATCGAACGGGCTCCTTATTCGTAATCATTGGATCCAAGATCTAATTACGAAGATAAAAGGCAAAATAAGAAAATGATCGTCGAAGATGTCGAAGATGTCGAAAGTATCGAAAAAAAAAAGAGAGAGAAAGAGAAAATAAAATTAAAAAGAAAAAAAGAAAGAAAAGAAGAAGAAGAGTAAGAAGAAGAAAACAGTTAGCCAAACCTTAGAGAAGAAAATTACACGCTCTTTTGAGGCTTTCGAACAAAAAAAAAGGAGAGCTCGTTTGCAGAATCGCGCCCTACCTCTCTTTGAATTTCGTGGCGCTGCGATCGCGGCGGGAAAATCGAACGCGAGTTACGGGCGTTGTTCGGAGGACTGAATGAAACATTTTTTGTAGATGATATAATTATAGCGTAGTTAGTTAATATTTGAATCTCACCGCAAAAAAGAGAGAAAACAAAAAAGAAAGAAAAAGTATCGATTTTTGTAAATATGAATTCGTTATATAAGAGAGGAAGAATTCTTATTATAAATATATAAAATAGAAACTGCGTGCGTAACTTTACGTACGTGCATTTATAAAGGGATTGTGCCAGCACAAATCTCGTTCTAGCAAATACGGTATAACATAAAATTTAGTCAATTATGGAATTACACGATGAAGAGAAAAGAAAAAAAAGGAAAAAGGGAAAAAAAGTAATGAACAGCAGACAATTTTATGAGATTATATATAAATATATAAATATATATATATATATTCATATATATATATATATTCATATATACGTATATATGTATATATATGTATATATACACGTATATATACCATTTTTTAAAACAGTTGTCGACGATTACGGAGTACGCAACGATGCGTATGAGCATTTCTGAAAACTTAAGCAAAAGGACAAAGAAAGGAACAAAAAAATGAATAAATAAATAAATAAATAAATAAATAAATATACAAGATAAAAAAGGAAAAAAAAGGAAAAAAGAACAATACGTTACTGCGTAATCCGATAGACATTGCATATCGCGTTTGCGGTCAAAGTGCTTCATTTTTTGACAATTATTTTGCGATCCCGTTGTCGGATATTAAGTAGCCGTGTGTACATACATACATAGATACATACATAAATACATACATACATACATACATACATACATACATACATACATACATACATAGATACATTACATACATACATACATAGATACATACATGCATACATACATATACATAGATCTATAATGTAATCGTCCGCACATGCTCGCGTAAACGCGTTACCCTCGCTTTTCTTATTATGGTCCGTTCGTTCTCTTACGTGGAGGATTATCCCGATCGATCCGACTATCTTAATTAAATCTGATTAATAATACAACAAATAATAGTCAAAATCAAAGTTGGACGATCGGTAAAATCGTCTTTGTCATAGCATTATTTCATTTTTTAAGGATATTTCTTCTCGTGCAAGCACGTATGTAAGCACCCACCCAACACGCGCGCGCCTGACAAGATGGGTACACGAGACACACCCACATTCTCACACACACGCACGCACGCACGCACACATGACACACACGCACGCACGCGCGCGCGCGCGAAACAATTGATCATACATAAAACACCCATATTAAGGAAAAGACATTTCGTTCTTTACTCAAGCGTTAAAATCGTGTAATATCTATGATATTCATTGATATATGCCGAAGTCTTAACGCCCGTCAAACCGTAATTAATGTTACGGAACTACGTATTTGTTGTATAAAGTGAATGTAATCAGTCGGTTAACGGAAGCTTTTTCACCAATAAAAATCAGTTAAACATATAAAGCTGTTGTGCGTTTTTTTCTCTCTCTCTTTTTTTCTTTTCTTTTCCTCCTCATTTTTCTTTTCCTTTCCTTTTCCTTCTCATTCTTCACATAATGATTATTATAGGTACGTATCTCTAAACATGTATGATAAAATAATAAAATATATGAAAGGGTGGTTGTTAAATGATTGATTGTATTAAACGATTATATCAAAAGAATAGGTGGGATAGTACGATACCTTACATTTATGTAAATGCAGCTTATAATAAGTATTTACATAACTACATTTTCACTTGTTACAACCAATATAAACGTACCTCGTGGCTCAAGCTTAAACCATAATTATTTTGTTCAAGTCGATAAACATATAGGACTTACTTAAAAATTTTTACTTTGTTTCAATGTAGGTAGAGTCTTAAAAAGAATGATAAAGTGTGCAATCGTATAACCAAGAAAAGCACCTGTTACGCAAGGGATAGGCCAGACTTGCCATGGTCTATCCCAATCTAATGGAATTACAATAGCACCAGACCAAGTACCCAAAAGTGTAGATTTTATAACAATATTGGCAGCATTGATAAATACATTGTCCTTTTGTGTTTCTGTTCCTGTTAAAATATTGATCGCTGTATTTACTCCTAAATGGAAACTAGGAGGAACAAACGTTAAACACGTTAATATTATTGTAAGCATGGTCGTTTCCTCATGTTGACTAAAAACTGGTGCGCCGAACATAATGATAAAGAAATAATAAATAATTGACAATATAATGCCTGTGATAACAAATTTAAAAGACTCTTTGATATATTTTGTCCAAGATCTTTTACTTTTTGATGTTTTAGTTTCTATCTTAGTTATAAGTAATGGTTCTGTTTGTAACATAGAGAAGATTACTTTTATCATTTCAGCAAACATCAATATCAATAATACGGGAATAAATTTGTACGAGCCAACATTGTACAAAGTTCCATTAAATTTTAATAATATTAATATGCCTGGAAAGTAAATGCAAGTAAACATTGAACAAATGAACAACCATCTTTGTGCTGCTTTGTTCCCACCGTTCATATTTCTTATGTTAAGTCTGTAACACAAAGATAACAAGAAAAAAATATATATATATATATATATATAAAATATGATAAAGAAGAATATTTTAAAAGATTACTTGTGTCAATTTGAGGTTAGTTAATATGTGACTTACCGCCTAAATACATGTGTTAAATATGTAACCATTAAAGCTGTTCACTACTTTACGTTCGAAGCTTGTGTGATCAGTGACAGGTGTGGACAAAATATGAACTACGAATAAAAGTGAGGATCGTTGCCCCACCATGAATCTATCGTATCGGTGTATAAGCTTGCTTTGGTATTCCCCCACTCACACATGCATAAAATCATTGGCGTCAGAGTTATGGACGCGTTGAACAAGATGAAAAGAACGGCGGTACTATACTAGGTTACCGTAGGCTAATGTGACTTTAAGAAATAAGAGCGATTGTTGTGCAACTTTGCGCACGTGCGTCTATACTTTTTCTTTTTGTTTCGCTTTATTTTATCGTTTTGTAGGAACCTATAAATTTCATCCTTGACCACCAGTAACGTTTTATAGCAGTGTTAGCAATACACAGACTAAAAATACAGTTTTTGTATATTTTAATATATTTTTTATTTCCAGAAAGTAATAAAATTATATAAATTTCTCATGTCCATAGGTTGTTCGTTCATTAAATAAAATTTGCATATTGTTTCGATTGCTTCTTGTTTAATTATAAAATATTTACGATGCTTTATATTCACAGGTGACCATGAACAGCAGACTAATTTATTGTATGAAATTCATACATTATTTCAATTACTTCTTATTTAATTATGACATGTTTTCGATGTTTTATGTTTGCAGATGACTGCTTATTTATTATATGAAATTCACATATTATTTCGATTGCTTCTTGTTTAATAATTATGAAATGATTTAAATGTTTTATGTTCACAGATGACTGTTGACTTGGAATATGAAATTAGCATATTATTTCGATTGCTTCTTGATTAATTATGAAATAGTTTAGATGTTTTATGTTCACAGGTAGCCATGCTATTTACATCATATGAAGAAATTGCGTATATAATTACATGTTAGATGGTAATGTATGTAATAGGTAATATATGTAATGCAACAAAAAAAGAAATAAATTGGCCAATCATTGTTTTTATAAAAGATTATATTATTTCTGTTGTGTTATAGATAATAAGATGGTATCTATATAATATTATATATTCTTATTACGAAATAAAATTGAATGAAATGCGATAGACTATGCGTATGTTAAGCACGATGTGTCCACGTTAGTTTAAAGGGAGTAGAATTCCATATGAAGGGCTTTATTCTTTACCGGGTATGTAGGTCGATATCAAACGGATTCATAAATTGTCGTCTAATCGCGATTAATTAGAACAAAATTTGTGATTCGTTTCGCGATTGTTTCTTTCTTTATCCAAATTATAATAATTATTATTGAATATGTTATAATAATGATATTACATATAATTAATTTTATGTAATTCCAAAATAATTGATATTAACAGTAGAGTCTTTAGCCCGTGGGTCTCTATATGCAGCAACCTTCATGTGATGAGACTTGGTAATCGATATTACTTGCGATATATGATAATTGTAAGTAACGCAAGAACTATTGAGTTAATGATTGCATTTATATTCAATCAAAATTTATTATTTTCTATTTTTCCATATTGTTCATTTCTTGTGTCTCAATGGAGATATAGATAACTTATTTTATGATTTAATATATTCATTATTATATCTGTTTTAAAATTATATACCTATATTATATAAATTATATATATATATATATATATATATATATATATATTATTTCCTTCAAAAAAATCGTGTCATAAAACGTCGTTATTTTTTTTTTTTAGAGTAGTTCATGCATAAAAATAAAAATTTTCTAACAATTAAACAAGAACATATAATTTATGTAAATCGTTCATTGTTTAAATTATCGTTCATTATTAGTAAAATAATCCTATTTATTAATTATATAATTATTGGTAAGAATAATTTTTCATCGACGTTAAAGTTTCACTTGAGGCTTATGTGACATCAGCACGTGGACAAAACATGAACTAGTAGCGTGCAATAGGGGAACAATCCTCACTATGCACCTATTGCATCGATGTATAAGCACGTGCAAGTTATACCACCCTTACGCGTAACCGAAGAGTTAGTTAATTAGCAAGTAGAGTTAGTGTGTAACAGAAATTTTTCTATATAATACAAATACTAGATAGATAACTAAAACGGTGTTTGTTAAATGAACAAACGTTATATTTTTTATATTTAGGTAAAATTGCACATATAGCTAAAGTTTATTTATGGAGCCATTCGCCCGGTATTACTTGCGTTATATAATCTAGATACAGATTACGATATATCGCAAGTAATATTGGCCCAGGTGTCACTACGTGGAGGTTGCTGCATTTGGAGACCGTGAGTTAACGGTGACTCTACTCTAAAATCCGCGTTCGCGAGGTAATCTAATCGAATTTTCGAGCAACCAAAACGAAGTTCTCGGTTGAATTTTTAATCACGTCCATGAACACACTCGCCTGAGTGTTAGAATAACGATAAGGTTGCGTGCGCGAGATAATCCGATCGAATTATCGAGTAAATAAAGCGAAGTCTACGGTAGGACTTTTAGTCGTGCCCGAACATTCACGTGAGTGTTATAAAAATGATGACTTTATTCTACAATCCGTGTTTTCGGAATGACGAGCAATCAAACGAAATTTAATTACTTCCGCAAACACCCACGCCTGCACCAGCCGACACATGCGCGAGTATTCCCCCTATCCTTCTCGTATTTTCACGTAAAAATCGATGATGATCTCTCGACGATCCCTCAAATACCTGGAACAAAAAAAGTTAAACACAAGAAATATGAAATAAAATAGAAAGCAGGAGAAATAAAATTAAAAAGGCCAGAAAATAAAATGAAGAGAAAACCTAAACATGCGCGCCCGTGACAACTACAAAACATAGGGCAAAAGGTGGACATATTGAATATTGCTCCATGCGACCAAAATCGGAGTACCAAAATCGAGCTCGATTTTTGGATACTAAAAGAAGGAGATCCACTTAAAGGTCAAAACTGAAGGACCCATCAAAAGGATCCTATCCGAGAAATCTACACGAAGCTGAGATTGCAGCCCGTCAAAAGGCTCACACCCATAGACCCCTCCTATGGGTCCCATCCGAGTCTTATAAATTATAATTAATAAGAGAAAAAATAAATAAATAGGAGCGATAAAACAATTTTCTGTGCGTATCAATTATAAATCAATAGTACATCTATTAATCGATAATACATGATAGTACATGTAGTTTATAATCTTGCTAAGAATATTCTATCGTTTAGATATTAATTAATTGTACTTTTTATTAAAGTATTAATTTATATGTTTTAACGTTTAGAAAACATATGTTTATTAGTTCACGTGTTTAGTAAGAGTTTCAAAGGCCACACGAATTTTATATTAAAATTTATTTTAAGTTTCACGCGCGTTTCCGTCTTTTTAATGTTTAAACGAATGTACTATTGTTTAAACATTAATTAATTTTAGTCCGCGATAATAAGAGATTGTTTAATTATCTGAAAAATTATTGATCAAAAAAAAAAATTATTTTCTCTGAAAGAAAGATTATATTAGTATTGCTTGGCAAAACTTGAAAGTCTTAGCGATCATTCTGTTTCGCTTATTTCAGCTCCACGTGCATCTTCATTCCGTGTATAGTTTTAGTGGTCCTCGTAATAACCATATTTTATACGTTTCGCAAATATATGATTTTATTAAAATTATGAATTTAATTGTGCTTTACAAAAGAGTGAATGTGCAAAATTTATGACTCCACTTTAACGTAAAATTTGATTTTATTAAAATAAAATTATGAATTTAATTGAACTTTGAGAAAGAAAAATTTACATCTTGATTTTAATAATAAAAATTTATATAATATAAAATAATCCTTTTCGCATACGCGTGGCCGTGTGGAACCGGAGACGATTATGTTACGTCGTCTCAGTTTTTCTAATCTACACCCCATGCACCCATCACCATAACAGCATTTTGAGTGATAACATGGTAAAATTAAAATACGACTAAGAGTCATTCTCAATGGTTTCTTGCGAACCTCCGAAAATGATTCAATAGCTTAATAGTTGCCCTCTTGAGCCACAATGTGTGGGGGCATCTTCGTCATATAGACTCTTCTTTGCTTTGTGCCTTAACCAACTGCTATAGAGAAATCGATAACTATTGTTAATATCAAAAAATTAAAATCATCCGTTATTCTAAAACATGGAAGAAAACTGTTAAATCTAACGCAACTCTTACGAAAACCTGAAAAGATCCTATGAACTGTGATTCTACAAGTCTCTTTCTCTTTTATCGATGAATCTACTTTCATCTGTCAAAAGCATTGACTCTACTCTACTTTATTATTCAAAAGCAATGATTCTATCGAGACTTTTCTTTAATCAATTAATATTTATTAAATATTTAATTAATGGTTATATAAAAATATAATGCAGACCCTTGGACGCTCCTTCTTAGGAACGATCGTTTTAATTATTATTAGAAAATTATGCACAGTATCGTTTGTAATCCAGAGACTATCCATCACGAATGTCTTCTTGTTCATTATTTATTAAAACTTATGAATATCGATTCTTTAATATTACCGGGCAAGTAAAATATTTAAGAATCAATTAAATATTCAAAATTTTTAATAATTATAAACGCGTTTGAACAAGAAGAACTTATCTTGATATAATAAATAAATCAAAAAACTATGAAATTATTCACGAGTAAATATCCAAAGAAATTTACTCGTAGTCATTCAATGTTCTTTCACTACTAATTAATTACAACCAATCGCTCGTACCGATATTCGGGCCTTTCGTTCTCGACATGATTGAGTGATCGAAGGAACTTAAAAATTCATTCACTACTTATGAAGTTCTGCAATGGCTCCAAAACACTCGTCCACGATTTAGGTCGAAATTGCAGGTGGACGATTCGTAGTTGGTTGAACATGAGGTAGGTCGACGTCGAAGCTAGCCGAGATCCTCTTCGATGATTCACTGACTGTGTTACGCGATAGTATCTTTTTAACGAACGGTCACTGACTCTACTTCGCGAAACTCTCTTGTCTTTTATATATACAGTCTGGGCGACTGTTAAAAAAGCATTAAATATTGCGAACAAACACTGACTTTAACGACTGCATTGCACGCAGTTAATGGAAAAACACTTATCGTTTATTTAACCGTTGCAAACATTCGATTATTTCATTGCTACGCGCGCGATTGCAATGAAGTTCTGAAACCAACCAATTAAAACGAAATAATTAGTAACACTGTTATAATAAGAAACTGTATCAGTTATTCAAGAGATGTTTCATATAGTGATATAATCACTTTAACTCTTCGTTGATTTGTGCAAGAGAGACATCCTGAGAGAGCTTCGATGATTACTCGTCCGAATCTAATGGAAGAATAATCAAGTAACCCTATCAATAACCAGTATATAATACCCCACATCCCAACCCCATCCACTCAACTAAACGAGATAAAATTTTTAAGTAATAAAATATTTAACCGAAATAGTTTTAATTCTCTCTCGCGTTCCCGTATTTTTTATGTTAAAACGAATGCTCTATTATTTAAATATTAGTATATTGTACCCGTGTCGGAGGGGATGGTGCATATTTTGGGGAAGATGGAGGGTCTCCTAGATAGGAAGAAACTAGAAGTAAACGTGGTGAAGACGATGGTGATGAGGTTAAGAAAGGGAGGGGGAGAATGGCGGAGGTGAAATAAAGGTGGAACAGAAAGAGAATTGAAGAAGTGAAGGAATTCTCCTATGTAGGCTACAAAATGCAAAGGAACGAGGGTCAGGAGGTGCATGTGAGGGAGAGGGTCAGGAAGGCAGGGACACTAATTCGGCAGATTTAAGGAATAGGAAAAAGGAGGTTTGTAGGGGATTGGGAAAAGAGGATATGGCTGTTTGAAAGATTGGTGGGGACAGTGATGCAGTATGGGGCGGAGATATGAGGATGGAGGGAGCGGAGGGAAGTGGAGGCGATGCAGGAAAGGTGGTTCAGGTGGACTGGTGTACCCTGAGATATATGATAAGGGAAGAAGTCAAAAAGGACAAATTTAGGCTACGGGCTGGGGGAAGGGTGGTGAATTTTGAGAAGAAATTGGAGGAGGGGAGGGGTGGGGTGCTGGCGAGAAAATGTTGGGAGGAAATGAAAAGAAGGATAGCGGAGGACAAGAGTTCACGGGTTGGGAGGAGGAGAGAAGGAAGAAAGAGAAATGAAAGAAAGGAGAAGAGGAAGGCAGGAAGTATATGACGGATGGGAACGGAGGGACAGGGAGTTACAAAAGGAGGAAAGGTGGAAAAAGATTAGGGGGGCAAGGTATAATAGGTGGTATAGACAAATAGGAGGAGAGAAGGTGCCAGCGTATCTGAGGAAGGGGTAGGGAGAGTAGATGGAGGAGGGTGATGAGGTTCAGAATGAATAATGAGATGAGAGGGGCAAGATACTGGGAGGCAGAGGAGAAGAGGAGGTGTAGGTTGTGTGAGGAGGGAGAGGAGACATAGGAGCATGTGCTAGGAAAGTGTAGGATAATGAGGATGGAGAGAATGAGAGAGGTGTTAGGGCAAAGAGGGGAGGGCGAGTGGTGGATGAGGGAGCTAGAGAGAAAAAGAGGGGAAGAAGGAGACGAGCGGGGGAGAGTCGAAGTGTGAGTTGGAATGAGGCAAGTGTGTGTGTGTGTGTGACCGGAAGCTCAGGTGATGGTAGGGAATAGCGCTCTCTCTCTCTCTATCTCATTTAGTCATTTAGTTATTGAATAGTTTTAGTTCTTGAGGCGTTTTGTTATATTGTTATTTTGTTATTTAGTTACTCTATTTTGTTATTTGATTAGTATTATGTTATATTATGTTAGGTTATGTTAATTTTAAATATTAAATAGTTATTTAGTGGTTAAGTTAATTTATTAGGTTGACTAGTATGTAAGATAATTGTAAGTTAGTTATAAGTTAGATGTAAGATAGTAGTAAAGGTAGGCATAGGTGTTGAGGATGGAAAGTTTATGTATGGCTTGTGTAAGTGGTTTGTAAGAGGTTTGGATACGCCCCTCTGGAAAAGGGCCTTCAAACCCTGAGGGGGAGAATAAAATATCTATCTATATTGTACCCGTTTACAATAAAGATTGTTTAAATAATTTAAAAATTATAGAAAGAATTAATTATAAATAAATAATAAGTATATAAATATAAGTAATATAAATAATAAGTTCTCTCTGTTTAGAAAGAGAGAGTTTTGATATTATTGCGTCGGATTCCGAAATAAAACTGACTCGGTTATTGTCAAAGTTGGTAAAAATACCCGGTTGTTATTTTGCAAGGTCAACTACCACGAAAAAAAATTGTTAGGTATTGAAATATTTAAACGAAATTATTTTAATTTTCTCGCGCGTTACCGCATTTTTAATATTTAAACGAATGTACTATTGTTAAAATATTAATATATTGAATCCATGTATAATAGAGATTGTTTAAATAATTTAAGAATTATAAAAAGTATTGATTTTTAAGTTCTCGCGTTTAGAAAGAGAGAGTTACGATGTTAACGCGTCGGAATCCAAAAGAAAACTAACTCTGTTATTGGTAAAAGCTAATAAACTGACCGTATGTGTTGATATTATGCATGGTCAAGATCTCAAAGATGAAAATTTGAAGTACTGGAATTTTAAGTTAAAATTACTTTCAGTAACATTTTTTAACAGGATTTTTTTGTAGAGAAAATAAAGTTCTTTCAAAAATTTAAAAAAAAACAAAATTAAAAAAAAAACAAAATTAAAACAAAAACTAGTATTCTCTAAGTAACTGATACGGTTTGGTCAAAATTTGCGTCCTTTATTCAAACCTCGCTAACTCTTCTCTTTTTGGTTCGTAGCACGGGAGCGAGAGTGAGATATACTCGTTTTTATACCTTAAATTGACCAATTCTCCTTCGGAGGTTCACTGTCACCAATAAGCTCTTTCAAAACCTAGGAATTTAACAGGGTGTAAAAATTTCCTTTAACAGTGGGCAGGACTTCGTTCAATTAGGTTCGTTAATAGAACCGCGAATTGGATGAATGTGATTGAAATTCACACACAAAAATTTAACAGTAACAAAGTTTATTTGATAACACAGAACCTTGCTATTAGCAAAGAGTACAACGATAAATTTATTCTAAGTTAATTTCCGTACTTAGAAAATTTTCCTTTTATTTTAGAGCTGGCTGAGAACACGTCTGAACAAGCGGAGCGACGGTAGTAGACTCTCTCTGATTTTCGCTGGACCTTTTTATATGTTTTCGCTGGACTTTCCCTCAGGTCAACAGTGTTCTCCTGGAAATTCCAAGATAACGGTGTCTCGCACCCTTTGTACTAATCCTACTCTCGCTAAGCCTAATACCTTAGTTCTAGAATATTTTTAATACTAATCTTAATTCATATTTCCTAAGGTATTTTCTTCACTTCATTACTGGACGTCGTTGGGCCATACTCGACAACGATGTCTTGGACCCTTTGTCCTAATCCTTATAGCCTTTGTCAAATGAATCTTTTAAAATCTGGCGTTACTTTTATAAAATATTTCCTTATCGATAATTAATATACTGAAGGTAAATATTCGTGATTCCTCTTTTACCGACTCATTGTGGGTATTAAGAGTTATCGACGTTACCGATGGTAGATTTTATTATTACGCTAAAATAAATCGAAGTTCCTCTTGGCTGGAACACATGTCGTTGATGGCGTCGCGATACCTATACCTAAAGTAAATCTAGGTTCCTTTCGGCAGGGAACATGCCGCTGACGAAGATGCGACATTTTCTCACCAAAATAGTTCCTAGTTTACTTTTGGTGGGAAACACGTCGATAACGGCGACGTGAACTAAACATGTAAAATTGCACCAGAGTCAGAGATTGGTAATATATTGATGTGCTATATTTCGGAAGCAATTGTCAATCCATGTTAGCTGTGTGTTCTCTTACGAGCGTGTAGTGTGCATGGTTTGCAGTAGTGTGTGTTGGAAAGAAAAAGACAAAAACGTTGCATGTTATTGCTTCAACAAAATTTTTTGTTATATTGTCAACTAAATTATCATGGGTAAAAACAAGCAAGCACAGCGAAGTAAAAACAATGCAAGGGTACGTATTAATTGTAACGTAGAATTACTATCTTTTTTCCTAACCTTGAATTCTATGGACAGTATATATCTTTGATGTATTAAACACAGATTTTATAATCCATTAAAAATATTGAAGTACCTTTCGAAAAAGTACGATCAAAAATTGATAGTACATGTAATTTTTTGTATCCTTTACCTTTTTTTCATTCCTAATATCTCCAATATCATTTTCATTTTTTTAGCCATCGAATAGTAGTAGAAGCGCAGAGCTTCTGGGAACTGCAATGCCCAATTTTGTTGGATTTTCTGCTGTGAAAGACGGTGGATATGTCCCTGTACTTCCTGGATTAACTCTTTGCAATTTAAATGATATCGAAATGCATAATGTAAATTCTGATTTTCAAATAGTTTTAAAGAAAATGAATAAGAAGGATGCAACTACCAGGTACAAGGTAAAAGTTATTATTGTGTAATCGTCATGTGTTAATCGTTTTGTGCCTATTTAATATACAAATATATTTTTCTAGGCTTTGCAAGAATTTGCTACTATGTGTCAAACAGCAGAATTATCAGCAGTTGAAGGGATGCTACCCTTTTGGCCTAGATTATATAGTGTTTTAGCTATTGATATTGAACATAAAGTACGAGAAGCTGCACAAGTAGCTCATGCTGCTGTAGTAAAGCGAGTTGGTAAAGGTATTGCTATGTATTTAAAGCAAGTTGCTGGACCTTGGTTTACTTCTCAGTATGATACTTATCCACCTGCTGCATCTGCTGCAACTAATTCATTTAATGTAAGTGACAGATTCTTTTTATTTAGACTAAATTTTTCCACCAAAACATTTTCTAAACTATACAAAAAATTGTTTGTCTATTATTTAATAATTCTTTTATTTTGTGCGTGCTCAGGAAACTTTCCCAGCAAAGAAAATAGTCGACGTAATAATTCATTGTCAACATGAAATATTATCATATATTTCTGATAATATTATAATACAAACGCCGCAATCGTTGTCTATACATAAGTATGTTTCATTATTTAATCAATATATGTAATGTGTAATTGTATTTACGTACGTCCTCTTTATATTTTTATTATACTTTCTTTTTAAAGATCTTTAAGTCCAGAAGAAATGGAAACGAAGTATCAAAAAGTATTGGTGGCAAGTTTACATGGTTACAGTTATTATTTTAAAAAGGTATCTTTTCAAGAAGTAGAGAAGACTGTTGAAATTCATCATAAACTTATAAGTAATATTAAATTTTGGAAATTAGCCAAGCATAATGCCCTTCCTATAAAAACAGCATTTTTTACTGTGCTAACGTCAATAATAGAAAATGCAAATATTTTAATACAAAATGAAAAGAAAAGAACAATAACAGTTATTATGAATAGTCTTGATGAAACGGAACCAGCACTTTCTTCAGCGATCTGGGAGTCCATGCTTGTTGCTATTAATAAAGTACAGGTAAGAAATTAAGATCGTAATTTCTGTTACATCGCATAAAATATTTATAAAATATGAATCTTTTATGTAGGACTGGTATATAGTGGTTAGTATTGAGAAGCTTGTGTTGCCGAAATTATGGCGAATTTTACGTGGTGGTGGACAATGCTGTGCAAGTGTCGTTTATCCTAATTTATTACCTTTCCTCAGTCAATTTCCAAAATTAAATATCGATAATACAACTTTATATACGAATTTCTTTGAGAATATGCGTCAAGGGTATTTGTTCAATTTTATTTAAAGTTTGTATGATTAATTGTATAACAGTTTTTATAATATAAAAATTTTTCAGATTTTGGGCTAAGAGCGTTCAACTTAGTCGTTCTGAAATGTTTGCAGTAACAGTTTCCTTCATTGAGTGTTTGCGATATGCAATTTTATTGAATGCCAATGATGTTACTCTGTGCGAGAAACTTTTGAAAGAGCAGGTATGTAATGGCACTTAAAATAAATAATTAACTTTATTTCATTTATTATATATGAATAGTAATGTAAAATAATCTGTTAAATATTGCAGCTAATTCCTATAATAGAAATGTGTTTGACAGAAAATATAATAATGAAACAGATCTTATTCTGTGAAGTTATCCAGCTATTGATATATTGGAGTAAAAATCGTTACAATGAAGAATATAAATCATATCCTGTTTTATTACGTACATTTTGGGCAGAACTTAAAGGATTATATGAAAAACTCATAGATATGATGCAAACTTCTGATTTAACATATATTGAAAATATAAGTAATTATCAAATAGAATTTTTACTTAACTTAAGGAATACCCCAAATAGAAGACGAAAAAATTTAAAAGTAAACTTTGCCGAGACTGATCACTTCACTGAACCTAAATGTCAAATACAAAAGGTAGAGATAGAAGTGGATTCAGTTTTTCAAGCTGAACTTTTTAATTTTGTTAATGATTTTTGTGTCACGTGTTTTAATAAAATTAATACACATCACTTCATAGAATATATCGAATATCTTAACAAAATTATAACACATTTTGAGTGTCAAGAACTTTTCATTGCTCTTACGAAGTCATTAAATCCGGACATAAGTTTCTTCGAGTTTTATAGCGATACTTTGCAAAACTGGTTAACACGGGCAACGAACAAAGAAAAACATGTAGTAGAATTGATATTCAAACTTGTAAAGTACATGGATGATATGGATAAAGATAAAGTTTTAAGTTCATTAACGGAGGTAAGATCATTATATCTTACATTTTATCCCTATAAAGATAAAATGTACATATATATATTACATATATTACTTCGTTTTTTAGTTTGAAAATGTCACTATAGTTAGAAGTATCATCGAATGTGGTTTATCCAAAAATAA
Source organism: Dolichovespula media (assembly GCA_911387685.1). NCBI lineage: Eukaryota > Metazoa > Arthropoda > Insecta > Hymenoptera > Vespidae > Dolichovespula > Dolichovespula media. Next base: position 945,362 of record OU426853.1, on the reverse strand, counting down.
TAGAAATGATGCTGTGATAAAGAAATGGTGTTCACAATCTCAAGTAACTAGTTTACTTATAAATGTAGTTAGAGAAGTAGTTTCTGGTACTTATACTGATTTAGAAAGAAATAAGAAGTTGATTCTATTGGCTTTTGATTTATCTGAGGATGGTGGTATGTATATTTTTAATATTCATCTATGTAATTTTATTTATATTTGTATTGATATGTTGCTTATGTAATATTTATTCGTTTTTAGACCCATTGATAAACGAGGATAAAGCTAATCAAATTATTACGATCTTATGTGACTCAATAAATCAGAAAAATGAAGCTTCCCTGGTAGAACTTGCAAAATTAATTTTACAACTAGTACCACTTGTATGGACTTATAAGAAACCAATATCCGGCGCCGTACAATTATTAAAAGCACTTTTTGTACTTTGTATGCAAGAATATTCCAACCATCACGATTCCATTTCTATCAATGACATGCAAAATGTTTGGAAGAAAGGTCTTTCTGAGTGCAGACGAAGACTTGCACATTCTGAGTTTATTTCGTTCACTAAGCAAATTGCAGCTATTACTTGGAATGAAATATGCAATACGTGAGTTGATATATTTTAAACGAACGGTTATTCATTTATTTTATTCTTATCATTTCATATTTTACAGACACGAAGCAGATGTGAAAGATTTACTAGTAGATATAGCAACTGATTTTCTTGAAGTAATAATTAATAATGAAATATATGTAAATACTGTTGATATGAAAGTAGAAAATGCAAAAGAAGTTCTTTCGACATTTTTAACAGAATCAAATATAAGTACATGGATGGCTGAAGTTACTAAAATTGTTATTTATGCAGAAGTAGTAACTGGACATTTATATGTATCAAAACCTGAACAGGAGATACGTGCATGCCACCATATTGCAATCATTAATTTAACCGATAATGTTTTAGCAGATAACACAGAAAATTGCCTTATCTGGGCTTTATTCGTAACAAAATTATTAAGTAATCTGTATTTAAGATGCGAGCAAGAAAACGTGGATGAAAATGATATTGAAAATCAGACTGTGATACCAGGATTTACAGAGATATTAGTAAATATTATACATTCAGTTACTTTGGGACATATTTATGTGAATTACTATAAATCTGTAAGTACACTCTATGTTGTATGTTATACAATTATAGCGTATAACTTCTTCTAAAATTTAAACAATTCATATTTTTTTCTTATTTACAGACCAAATGTTACAAAAATGTAGAGAAACTTTTGACATGTATAAAAGATAATTTGAAAAATTTGCAGAAACATATAACTAGAAAGGAACACAAGGAAATTCTTCATTATATCGATAAGTAAGTATTATTTTTTATCAAAGATATTTCAAGTTATAAATAATATGTTCTTCTTTCAGATATAAGTCTGAATATGGAAGTATTTTACCGTATATCATAAATGTCTACTTTACGGAATTATGTGCAAAAGAAGATCTTACAGAATATTGTAAAATATGTAAAAGGAATAGAATTCTTCCTGAAAGTGATGCATGCGACAAAGAAGCATATTTACAAGCAGTGCAGGTATAAATTTTTTTGATTTTCTTAAATATATATTTCTCATACATACTAAGTTAATGTGTTATATTTTTTAATTTTTTTTCTTTTTTTCTTTACATTGTATTTCAGATTATATCTCAATATTTAGATCCAGAGAATATTCAAGTATCAACAGATGATCTTTTAAGTGCATTAATTGTAGGAAGAAATATACTTTCAACTCAAGCAAATACTTCAATACATGTTAATATTTTAGAAAGGATTGTAACAAATCAACAGCAACATTCTAACTTTTTACTTTTTGATTGGTTCGTATATTTAATTTATGTTTCATTTTATAATTATTATTTATTCGAGTTTATAATAATTATACTTCTGTAATATGCCTATTCCAATTACTTTTAAATGATGACCTGTATATTTTTTTTTTTATAGCGATATTAACGATGAATCGTGGGAAAATGTAGCTTTACTTTTAGAAGTTATAAGATTTTTTACCGAACTTATTATAAGAATACCTACAAATTTATCGTGTGAAAATTGGGATTTCATACTGATATCTTTAGCATCTTGGCAAGTTTCTATAAATAAATCTAAGCATAACTTCAATGATCTTAAGGTAAGTAAAAAAAAAACATCAAGTACATGCTGTTTTTAACATTATAATATTATAATATACATAGTAATAAACACACACACACATACACACATTTATTACAGGTAACAGCATTAACAGTAGCTGTTAGTCAGCTTTTCTATGAATTTCAAAGTTTGATGCATAAACACGAGGTAGAACCTTTGAGTGAATTACCACCTGATATTTTAGATGAATGGAAAGCTGTCTTTGCTAATGACATACACAGAAGTATTCTACAAACTTGGAAGCTCCATGCCGGTAATTTCTTTTTTTGTTTACGAAATTATATAAAATTCACGATATTAATTTTTTTCATTGTTAACTAAAATTTAATGAAACATTTTTAGAATCATGCATCGAAAAAATGGGGATTTTAAAGCCAATTATTGCTTTAGATTGTTTGGGTAGAACGATAAGTCTACTTTATGCTAAAGAGCTTTTCAAAAATGAGAACGTACCTACTGACAGTAATAATTTAGATGAAACAATAAAATTATGTTTGAAACTTCTTCAATCTCCAGCGCCGTCTATTCAATTGGCCGCATATCATTGCTTGAAGCATGTGATATCTGAGCTTGTAGAACAAGATAAGACATCCATGGAAACAGAATGCTTCCATCCACTTGTTTTAAGTATTAGGAATTTCGAAGAGGCTCTTTTGAATATACAGTATATAGTGAACACGATGCTTATAGATTTCAAGTTTGTATAAACATATTTTTATTAGTTATATAAACATTTTTATTATTTATTTACAATACAATTATTTATTGTTTCATATTTATTTTAATTGTCAAATTGTCCATTCAGATTATGTGACACTATTAGTTGTACTATACAACCGTATACGGACTCTTACACATATACTTTGGGTTACTTATTGCTTTGGTCGATTATTTTGGATATGTGCGCAAATACGCATGGTGATTTACGATATCAATATGCTGAAATATTAAAGTAAGTTATATTTTTTAGAAATGTGACAATGATGCTTGCGTGTGGATTTTAAAAATCCATCTGAGAGAAAAATGTAATTAATAAAATGTTTATTAATGACTTTTAGGAAAGATCTCTTTCCATCCTTATTGAATAATATATTTCGATTAATGCCAGTGGAAGTGCTACAGGATAACAAAAATAAAGCAGCCAAATTGGTAGAAATGTTTTCTACTGTACCATCCTTGAATTTTGGAGGTATATGTCTGTCTATAATTTATTGTTAATTACTTTATTGTTAATTAATTTATTGTTAATTGGGACAATCTATATTTAGAAAGTTGGACTGAATGGAGATTGGATCATATAGTGTGTTGGTTATATACAAATACTTTGAGGCATTTACCAGTATTAGTGAGACAGTGGTGGAGTACTGCTGATAGCAGAGTTAGTGCCGCAGTTGATAGAATAACGATGCATTATGTTAGTCCTATGTTATGTCAAGAAGAACTTCTTAATAATAGGCTAGTTAACGTTGAAAACATGCAGGTAAAAAATTGAAAATTTGTACTACATCAAACACATATGACTTATTTAATAGATTGAGAGTATTCATTTTTTTTTTCTTTTAATTAATATCGTAGGTAAAAGTTCATCCAACAGCTAAAGAGGTAATAGCATTGTATCAAATGGATGATACAGAATTAGAACTGAGTATCGTTTTACCGCCAAATCATCCATTGGGTCCAGTGACAGTAGAACCAGGACAACATGCAGGAGGTACTGCCAATTGGAGGAATTGTCATATGCACCTGTCAATATTTCTTACTCACCAAGTAAGGAGTATTATTATACGTATGCGTGTATTAAAATGTGTATGGTATTTAATTGTTATACAACATTATCTTTGATACAGAATGGATCAATTTGGGATGGATTAATATCATGGAAAAAGAACTTGGACAAAAAATTTGCAGGCGTCGAGGAGTGTTATATATGTTTCAGTATCTTTCATATAAGCACTTATCAAATACCAAAATTATCTTGTCATACTTGTCGGAAGAAATTCCACACACCATGCTTGGTAAGAATTTTACATATTGTTTATTATTGTAATGTTATTGTATCACGTATTATATTATGTTGTTCTTTTTTTTTATACTCTAGTACAAATGGTTCAGTACAAGTCAAAAGTCTACATGCCCAATATGTCGGAATGTATTTTAATTTAATCATAGGTATAAAGTGGACTCTGAATATGTAATAAGATGATATAATAAAAGAAGGTTATATACAATATTTGTAAGAAACAAAATCGATGATGTAATATAATTTATGGTTAGTATATATATATATATATATATACACATATATATGTGTGTTAAGTAGTGAAAATTGTGTCTTATGGAATCTATGTATCTCTAAGATGTATATAAAACAATTGTAATACAAAACAATTTTCTAAACTAAAAACAATGTAAGTTTTTAGTTTAGAACCGAACAGTTTATAAGTTGCCAAGGACCCATAAACCGATGAAATATATTATTGATAACAGATATCTATAATATCCGTTAGAAGTCCTTCATTTTTTTTATACCTTTTTATATTTTACAAATATAAAGAATTAATTATCATTTCTTGAATTACCGCTATTGATGGCGCTGCCGTCGACCAACTCTATTGGATAAAAGTTGGTACGATATGTTTTGACATTAGTTTAAGATGGCGGTATTTTTCAGTGTTCGTACGTGAAAGCGGTCTCGTGTTTCGGTAATTTTTGCGGTATCGGTGAACATTTTTTAAATATCGAGGCATGGAGACTAGTGCGAGTACCGGTACTCGTACATCGCGGTTTATGATGGAGGGTGTCGGCGCTCGAGTTATTCGTGGACCCGAATGGAAATGGGGTAAACAGGTTGGAACATAGGTTACCTATTATAAATATATATTTTTCAAATTGTTCAATGTCTTTCATTATTATTTTAACGTCGCCGGTATTGTATAGCATCGTTGTGTTATTCGTTTATATTGGCTGATAATTTTTTACATTAGTTCATATGCAAATTTATAAATGTTTTTAACAAGCTTTTAAGGTTTTCGAACAATCAACAATTCTCCTCTCACATGCTTGATTACGTTAATAATTTATTTTAATACGAGTTAATCATAAATACAAATCCTATTATATTTTATTATTCACAAATTGTTTCAATATTATCAACAAATTGAGCGAAGAATTAAATAAGAAATAAATCAAGGTTAAGTTGTGTTAACAGCATATTATTGTTTAATAGGATGGAGGAGAAGGGCATGTAGGAACAGTAAGAAATTTTGAATCACCAGAAGAAGTTGTTGTGGTATGGGATAATGGTACTGCGGCAAATTATCGTTGTTCTGGTGCTTTTGATTTACGTATATTGGATTCGGCACCAACAGGTGTCAAGCACGAAGGAACTATGTGTGACACATGTAGGCAACAACCTATCTTCGGTATTCGATGGAAATGTGCAGAATGTGGCAATTATGACTTGTGCTCTATTTGTTATCATGGAGATAAACATCATTTAAGGCATAGATTTTATCGCATTGCTACTCCTGGAAGTGAACGTGTTTTATTAGAACCAAGACGTAAAACTAAGAAGGTATTTAATATAAGGATTAATAAAAAAAATATGTAATGAAAGCAATATATTAATAAAATATTCTTTTTTATTTACAGATAGCCATTAGGGGTATATTTCCTGGTGCAAGAGTCGTTCGTGGCGTTGATTGGCAATGGGAAGATCAAGATGGTGGAAATGGACGTAGAGGAAAAGTTAATGAAGTGCAGGATTGGTCGTCAGCCAGTCCTCGTTCGGCGGCTTACGTCATTTGGGATAATGGTGCAAAAAATTTGTATCGGGTCGGATTTGAAGGAATGGTTAGTTTTTATAAACTACATTATGATAATGAATTCTAATTTTTATGCTATAATGAATTTATTCATATTGTCTTCTTACTTATTCATAATGATTTTTTTTTTACTCTTCAGGCCGATTTAAAGGTTGTCAGTGATGCTAAAGGACAAACAGTTTATAGGGATCATTTACCGTTACTAGGCGAACAGGGTCCAGGTAGGACTGGACCGCATGGTTTACAGATTGGAGATCAGGTGCTTATATAATCTTCAAGCATATTAAGTTTCAATTATTGTTATTCTTTTTATATTCTCGTCCCTCTGTTTTTCTTTTGAATTTTAATCGATATGTTTTCTTTGCTAAAGGTTAACGTCGACTTGGAATTAGAAATAGTACAATCTCTTCAACACGGTCATGGTGGTTGGACCGATGGAATGTTCGAATGCCTCGGTACTACCGGTACCGTTGTTGGCATCGATGAGGATCACGATATTGTCGTTTCATATCCGAGCGGCAACAGATGGACTTTCAATCCAGCTGTAATTACAAAAGTCCAAATACCCGTTCCTGTTACTAGTTCCAGTTCGGACAATCAAACCTTCGCTGTTGGTGATTTGGTACAAATTTGTAACGATTTAGAAAAGATTAAATTGTTGCAACGTGGTCATGGTGAATGGGCAGACGCTATGGCGCCGGTAAGCGATGCGTGTTCCTCATATTTTTTTACATCAATTAAATAAATTTGATAATTATAATATATATATATATATATATATATATATATATATATATACATATACATATATATAATACATACATTACATATATATATATATATGTAATGTATGTATTATATATATATGTATGTATGCATTATATATATGTGTATATATATATATGCTCCGTATTTCCTTTTTATTAGACTTTGGGAAAAATAGGAAGAGTTCAACAGATATATCACGATGGAGATTTGAAGGTCGAAGTGTGTAGCACATCGTGGACGTACAACCCGCAAGCGGTAACAAAAGTTGCCAGTAGCGATGGTAGCGTTCCAGGAAACAGTAGCGGAGGTTCGTACTTCGATCTAATGATATTCAATTGCGTATTAATGTTAATTGATTGTAAAAAAAAATAACGATTTTTGTTTTTCTGACAGAACGTTTATCGGCACTGTTGAAGAAACTATTCGAAACTCATGTTTCGGGTGACGTTAACGAGGAGCTTGTAAAAACTGCGGCTAATGGTGACGCATGCAAATGTGAGGAATGTTTGAAGAGACCCGAGGCCGACGTTAATGGCGTATTTTCTGGTCATACTGCTTTGCAAGCTGCGAGTCAAAATGGTCATTTGGAAGTTATTAAAATTCTCCTCCGTTACAAAGCTGACGTTGAAATCGAGGTATATATATATATATATAATATATATATATATATACATGTATATTATATATATGCATGCTCAAGCGTATACGCCTTTCTTACGATATTTAATGATCGAAAAACAAAAACGAACAAACAAACAAAACAAGAAAGAGGGAGAATGAACAATTCGATTAGGTAAATATATATTACATTTCTCGTTCGATTAAATAGGATAAGGATGGGGATAGAGCGGTCCATCATGCTGCGTTCGGTGACGAACCAGGAGTAATGGCTCTGCTGGCGGGTGCTGGTGCTGATCTAAATGCTCGTAACAAAAGGCGTCAGACTGCCCTTCACATCGCAGTAAACAAAGGCCACGCCGGAGTTGTTAGAACTTTACTTGAGTTAGGATGTCACCCGAGTTTGCAGGTAAGTTTTCTCGATTATAAATGCACAATACAGTGTTTCTCTCTTGTTTACATATATTAACGGGTACGTCGAGCCGACCAACCACCGACGAATATTATTCAAATAGAGACAGAAATGAATTCGTCAAACGATCGATAGATATCGGTGTCGTGTCTCTGACTGGTTGAATTTTTATTTACGTACATACATATATATATATATATATATATATATATATATATATATGTATGTATGCATGTATATATGGATGTATATGCGTACGTAGCAGCGAACGGAAATTAAAATTGAAAAAAGGAAGAAACGAAGGAAGGAAGAGGAGAAGAAAAGGAAATAAAAAACGAAAGAAACAAGAAAAATAAAAGAAAGAAATAGAGGAAGAGCGGAGGGGGAGAAAAAGGAAGAAAGATCGACCGTAGCGATTTATATTATTGGACGACGAAATAGGGGGTGGAAAAGGGAAAATATTAATTTACTCGATTGCCGTTTCGATTTGAAATTTATGAACGATATATAAATGAAATTTCTGTGCATAGAAATACGAACGGGACTACTCGGTTCCGAGAGCGAAACGTTATTCGAGCTATCGATCGTACATATATAATATATATATGTATATATATGTATGTGTATATATATATATATATATATATATATATATGTACACACATATGGGCTTATTTATATACGAACTAGATGTGACAAGTTGTCGCGACAAGTTCGTTTAATATGCGATCACATGAGAAAAGGTTTCCTCTCGAGCCTAGAGAAATAGTGTGAGGGAGAGAAAGGGGGGGAGAGAGAGAGAGAGAGAGAGAGAGAGAGAGAGAGAGAGAGAGAGAGAGAGAGAGAGAGAGAGAGAGAGAGAGAGAGAGAGAGAGAGAGACTGGAGAAAATATCGATGCCTTTGAATGGAGATCGACATAAAAAATTTGCGTTCGATTTATAGTTAGGAGTGTTGCAAGTTTTGCGTTTCCTCCTTCTCCTCCTCCTTCTCTTCCTCTTTTTTCGAGAAGAGAAGAAGAGGTTGGAGGAGTAAGCGAGAAATGTGGAAGAAAGGTTTGGCGCGAGAGTTTCGAAGTTTCATCGAAAAGGTCGTCGAAGATAACACGTAGTTTTCCAAGAGAATGCTGCTCGCTTTTGAGCTTTTATCCTGGCACGGAATCTTCGCTTCTAAAAAAAAATCTCGTGAAATATAACTCGATATTGAGAATGCGTGGTAGAGGGGAACTGGAAATGCAGGGGGTTTGAGGGGTTGGGGTTGGTGGGTGAGTGGGGGCGTCAGGAGAGTAGAGAGGGTGTAGGAGATGAGACGGGACGGGACGGGAACGTATCCTTGTTTATTTTATTCTTGAATCGTCTAGACGTGATTTATTTCTTCGTATTTCACTTTTCCATGATTTATACCAACGTGAAAGCTCGCGAACTAACGTTTTCTGTTCTCGTTTCAATCGCTTCAACCCCTCTCTCTCTCTCTCTCTCTCTCTCTCGGTTACTCGCTCACTCGCTTACTCTCTGTTAAGTTCCTCCTTCCTTCCTGGCATGAAAATCACGGCGTTCGCGGACGGGTAGATCCATCAGGATCCTCCTAATCTGCCTAGAGTCAATCTTCACGTCATTTCTTTGCGCTATCACGCAGCGTTCGTGACGCTACGTTGCTCGATCGGATTTTCTTCGTGCATGGGCCATGGATTATGGCTCGACGAACGATTATTTTTCCGGCGCATAAAAGATTGGATTCTTACGAGTTTGGTAAGGGAGTTTTAAAGAAAAAGGAAAAGAAACAAAAGAAGACAAGAGAAATTCGAAATCACGTCATTTTTTCAATTTCGTTTTGTCTTCCTTGAATTAGAAAAGTCGTCGCTTTTATTATAATGTTCCATAAATAGTTTCAACGTTGTGACAAAGAGAAATATATCTATTATGCACGTGCGCACGCGTGTATCCGTATATATTTATTTGTTTGTTCGTTCGTTTATAAAGGATAATGAAGGATGATAACTTTCTTACCGAAGGAAAATATTTTTCTCGAAAATTGTTACTTTTCAAAATCGTTAGATATATTTGTTGAGTTTAGATTCTCTATAAATAGTTTCGACATATTACGATATATATATATATATATATATATATATATATATATGTATATGTATATATATATATGTATATGTATATATATATTTATATTTATAAAGAATAATGAAGGAAAACAAGCTTTCTCGAAAATTGCTTTTTTCGTAAAATCGAAGGGAAAATAGGATCGTAGCTTCTAAATCGGCAAGGAAAAAAATAAATTTGGGCGAAATAAGACAGGGGTATGGAGGTGAAGTGGGAGGGGGGGGAGTAGAATAGAAGGGGAGTTCAGGTTGATAAAACGAAACACAGAAGGGGGAAAGGTGCGATTCTCTGTGGCGAAATTTCTGTACTAGAAAGAGCTTGAGATTCCAATCAGGATATATCGACGCATATTTTACCACGTAAACTTCGATATACCAAGATAAAAAGCGTTGTGCTTGCTTTCTCTTTCTTTCTTTCTTTCTTTCTTTCTTTCTTTCTTTCTTCCTTCATTCCTTTCTATTCTCTTATTTTCATACGATCCGCGTTTAAATCTATTTTAGAATATCTAATCTAATATCGGAAATTTCTTTCGCGTCGTCGAATTATTTTTCGCTTCTTCCTTTTCTATTATCACTTTAATTTTATTTCGATTCCATTCTTTCAATCCAATTCCCTTCGGTTAAATGGTTTATTTAAATGCGTAAATAAGTATATGCGGCGTGACGATGATGAAGTCTAGTATGCACGAAAAAGAGAAAATAAAAAAAGTGAACGAAATGAAAATCAAAAGAAAAAGTAAAAAAGAAAAAATTGTTAGAAAATTTTAATATACTTTATCCAATAATAAATATATATATATATATATATATATATATATATTTTTTTTTTTAGACGCCCGTGTTCTAATCAAAGTCCTGATGAAATGTAAAAAGCGACGAGTAGAACAAATTATTCTTGGATAGATGAAAACGGAAAGAGAAAAGAACGAAAAAAAATACCTTTTTCGCTTCATCTCTAATTTTCTTTATCATGTGGCAACTTGCAAGCTCGTTTCCCGTACTTTCAGGTACAAGTTAATAAAAAAGGAAAAAGTAGAAAGAAAAGGATTAAAAAGAAGGATTAAAAAAAAGGAAACAAGAAGAGCGACGTGAAACAACATTTCCCGGTTTGCTTTATTTCGTTTTCTCGCGAAATTTCTCGCTATATTAGTAAAAACAAGATGTCCATTAAAAGATATATATATATATCTACGTAGACACATATACATACATATATATACGGTGACCCAGTTTTTTTTCCGTGAAACTTTACCAATATATATTATTAATAAAAAATAAGAATTTAAAATGTTACGCGCGCGCGCGCGCGCACACACACACACAATACACAAAAATAAGTACATACGTATACATAAGTAGATAATCGTACGTGCTTGTAGTCTCCTCTACTCTTCTTTCTTATAAAGAGATGGAATAGGAAGCTGAGAAGGAAGGGAGAAAGAGAGAGAGAGATTGAGGGAGGGAGGGAGGGAGGGAGCGAGAGAGAGAGAGAGAGAGAGAGAGAGAGAGAGAGAGAGAGCATAGAAAGAGATGAAACCGAACGTGTTTGGCCGCACGCAGGAAGTCTGCCAGGCAGAGGCAGGCAGTCACTGGGAGGGCGGAAGGATGGAGGGAGGGAAGAAGGGAGGCAGGCAGGTACACGAACGCGAATTAGCGTTAATTCACCTTCGTTAGGCGGGTATCTCCTCATTTGCAGGAGACTTAATTAATTCGGTTATCTGAGCGCTCGAGGAAGCTCCAAATTCCAGCTGCGTTTACGAGTGTCGCGGGTTTGTGTTTGAGAATACGCATTGCGCATAATCAAGCTGGAACTTCGACTAGGGCCAAAGAGAAAGAGAATGAGAAAGAGGAAGAGAAAGATAGAGGAGATAAAGAGATAGAGAGATAAGGGTAGGGATAGGGATAGGGATAGGGATAGGGATAGGGATAGAGAGTATCGGTGGTGGTAGGGGGGTGGGTTGGAATATATACTTCGCGAGAGAACCGACACATAACGATTCCAACATCTCTCCTATTTTCCTTCGAAACAATTCGAAACCGAAGACAACTGAGAGAGTTTTCCGTGATAAACAACCCTTACGTGCTTGGCATCCTTTATGGAGTTGTATTATAGACGAGCCTGATTTTTTTTCATTTTGTTGTTATTATTTTTATTTTTATTCTTGTTTATTTTTTAATTTTTTTACATATTTTTTCTTCCTTTTCTTTTCGTATCTCGATAACGCCGCGAATTTTTACTATTCCTGATATATATATATATATATAAAATAAGTAAAAATTCATCCCCCTATCGGGATAATTCGTTTTGTTTGTTCGATCTCGTCGATGTCGAATTTGTTACTTCCGTTATTCATATCAAAGCTAAGAACTAATTTTTAACGTTGGTAGGGTACATAAGGCTATGCACGCGAGAGTGTGCACGAGAGAATAAGCACGATATACTCTCCTTTTTGTCCTCCGTTGTTGTGTGTGCGTGCGTGTGAATCTCTCTCTCTCTCTCTCTCTCTCTCTCTCTCTCTCTCTCTCTATAGGAGGGAAAAGAGAAGACAATTTTCGCGATCACGTGCGGTCCAACGAAAAAGACTCTTTTTCTTCTTTCCCTTTCCTTTTCCTCTTTCACTTTTTCTTCCCTTCTTCTTGCTTGCTTCGTACACGTGAACAAAATTCCTAGTGAGGAGATCAGTGTAAGAAAGAGAGAGAGAGAGAGAGAGAGAGAGAGAGAGAGAGAGAGAGAGAGAGAGAGAGAGAGAGAGAGAGAGGAGCGAACGGGCGGGCGGGCCCGCCCAACGCAGATAGCAAGAAGAATGCTGCACGGCTGCACGGCTGCTGGATGCCGGATGCTACTGCTGATCCAAAGAAGAATTCTTACCATCTTCTTAGATCGTCTCGTTTTACTTTTTTTCCCTTTTCTTTTCTTTTTTTTTTTTTTTTTAATAGAAGGATCGGGCTAATCGAAATACCATTTGGTACGTGAGCTCGGCACCATGTTGTTGGTGGCTCTGCTTCGATATTCCCTCCCTCTCTCCCTCCCTCTCTCTCTCTCTCTTTCTCTCTCTCTCTTTCTCTTTTCTGTTTTTCTTTTCCTCTCGCATTGAAAACGAAAAACCGAATGGCTTCTCCCGATAGGAAACTTTTTGAATGCTCTTTGTTTCTCTTACAGACTTTTCAGTTTTCTTCCTATCATTCTTCTTTCCTCCATTCTTTATGTATTCCCTGAACAAACTTCGATTTTTAAGACAACGAGATTCTACGAAGAGATATCTCTGCGGGATATTTTTATTTTCCTTTTTCAATTTTTTTTCTCTTTTCTTGTTTTTTTTCCTCCTTTCTTTTCTTTTCTCTCTTTTTTTTTTGTTATTTCAATTTATCGCGTATTCTTGATAGTTAGCCTTGGGATAAAAATTCGAAGGAAAATGTTGAAAAGATTGAACAAAAGGTGCGTTTATATGTACATACACACGTGCACAGCCGTGCGTACACACAGATTTTGCGTTATTAATTATAAAGTTAAAAATGAAGATTCTAATCAGTTTGAGAGAGATAAATAGAGAAAGAGAGAGAGAGAGAGTGAGAGAGAGAGAGAGAGAGTGTGTGTAACATAAGTAATTCATTCTTGTTTCATCAATGTATTGAAAAACATTTTTTTTT